>JARYGA010044303.1:0-189879 GCA_030545235.1 Helianthus tuberosus | reverse complement strand
AAACGAAAACAAATCAGCTTTGGCCAGAAGTGTAATCATTTAAGCATATGTGCAAAGTGGTTGTAACAAATCAGCTTTGGCCAGAAATTGAGACAATCACTTTAGTTATGCACTTGTTAAGTATGCCATCTATGAAAGAATTAAATCAGCTTTGGCCAGATATTAAGACATTCATGTTTATGATGCACACTTAATATAGCTTTCGTAATACTTGAATGATAAGTAGATGTATCAAGTCAGCTTTGGCCAGAAATGATACATCAAAAACTCATTCAAGTTAAGCCATTTTGGTTTTTGTAAAACATTATCTGATTCTGATTAACTAATTAAGTAATTACAAAAACCAATTATTTAATAGCAAACCACCCGTTAGTTCACATTAACTGCCAAATTTTATGAACACTCATGATTTCGGATGAATCATGTCTTGGATTCATCCGAAATGACTAATTTCGAATCATTTCGGACTATCCGAAATGGATGATTTCGAATGATTTCGGATGTGTCCAAGACGCGTAAGTCGAGTCATTTTGGATGATTTCGGATGATGATACTTAGTCCGAGATTCATTCGAAATGGTCAGTTCTTGATGATCCGTGATGGATTTCGGATGGTAATGCTTAGTCCGAGATTCATCCAAAATGGTCAGTTCTTTGATCATCCGTGATGCTTAGTCCGAAATGGTCAGTTGCTGATCCGTAATGGGCGAACAATGTTCATCCGGAATGATCAGACAGTTGCTGATCCGTAATGGGCGAACAATGTTCATCCGGAATGATCATTCGTAATGTGTTCTTCTAGCTGTTAATGTGAAAACATAACAAAAAATTCGAAATCTTAGGAATTATGATAGAGTTTCCTATTTTATCAGAAAATTTCAAAAATCATAATCTATTTATCGTATTAACAGATTTCGAAACCTTATTAGATAAAATTAGATCAAAATTAGGAAAACATTCCACAATTCAAATCATATTCCAAAACATAAAGGAAATTTCGAATTTTAACTAAGAACATGATGAACCCTAAATAAAAAATAACCTTAATACTATATCCGAAATCTGGGAATTTATCAATCATTTAAACAATACTTGAACATTATGATTTCGGACAGTAACATAAGAATGAACATGTCATCCGAGATGCCATTCCGGATGACAGAAATCGAACAGTTAATGATTTCGGATGACAGAAAAAACGAATTTAATTGTCGTTTTAAAACCTGTTTTCCAGTTTTAATCCAGATTTACGGATAGAAAACAGAACTGACTAATCAACATATGCTCTGATACCACATGTTGGATCAGTTCTGTTTAATCATAATGGAAAACATGAAAACATACCTGTTACAGTAGACAGTGTAGTGGAGAATCCAGTCAGAGAAGATGACATCCCGTTCGACATAATTGTCAGTGTGATCTGGTTCCTCCTTAAGGTGCTGACTAATGATGGTGACTAAGAAAACCGACAAGGGAATCGATTATGGGAGAGGGAGGTCGATGATGATGATGTTACGGTTATTAGGTTATCTATCTCAATGTGTAACCTTTTGACCTCTACATAATTCGCCTTATATAAGCACCCAGGAGGAAACCTAATTAGTTAATAAGGGTAATATGGTCCATCAACAATTACCAACTAATTATTTAATAGGTTATTATATATTTTGATCTATATTATGTAAATGATTATAATGACTATAGATTAAATATTAAACATAATATATTTAATCTTACAGCCTAATCTTGCGAAAATAATACATTATAAGCCTAAGTGGTTGTAAAAGAGTAAAGTACATTTTTTGTCCATGTACATGGTTTGCTCCGGTTAACAGGTTCAGTCTACCTCTAACACCTTTCGCTCCTTACCTTTGCCATTTGAACAGAATCCATCCCCAGCTTCCGCTGCCCCCCACCCACCCACCCACACACGTGCCCCTCACGTAAGGGGTATATTTGTTCTTTTGACCCTTAAATTAAAATAAAAACAAATACATAAATACTTAAATAATCCCAAACAACCCCGTAATGCCCTAGTCATCTTCATTCCAACATCTTCTTCAACCACCCTCCACAATGCCATTGCTCGTTTTCACTAAAGCTCACCTAGCAAAATCATCTACTGTTAACTAGTCTAAATCGAAGGTGTCGGATAGCAAGTGAAGAGAAACGAACCGGTGAGGGACTAGAGGGGAAAAGCAATGATGGTGTATGGAGATGCGACAAACATGGGGTGCAGTAAGGTGGTCCAATTTGATGGGGGGAGGAAATGATGATGGTGTAATGCTATACAAATTTGACTTATGCTATAACGGTGGTGGTTTGGTTGGATTGTTAGAGGTTGTTCTAGTTGTCCTTTGTGGTATAGAAAACGCCAAAGTCGGTATTGAATTGATTTTGAAAATCTTTTAGTTTGGGAAATTCGGTACTGCTACCCGGTACCATTTGCTCATCTCTGATCATGGGTACCGTACGAACAACAACGGTATCGTGCAACTTTTATTGTTGATTTTCTTCAACTTTTAATGATTTTTTTATTTGAGTAATTTTCCCCCGCACTTCTATCCACTAGGTTATAACTCGAAAACTTTCCGAGTATGAAAAATTTATTTGTATTAATCATAAGTGTTTAACAAAAGATCCTTTATATAACCTACAATGTTACCAGCTTCGTTTTATGATTCGGGTCATGAAATTATATTGTTATTTTCAGTAGTCCTACTATACCAACATCTAATTGGATCTTTTGACACTTAATACACTACTCGTATATACATATACAAGTTGTGTATGCTTTGTTGGGTGATGTATACGTATGTGTGTTGTGTAGTTATTTGGTAAAAAACAATTTGGGTCGTCTACTGTTTTCAGAAGGACCACATTCAAGGAAATAAATGAGGAAAAAAAGGGCCTAAAGGAATTGAACCCACGGTTAAGACATACACATCAAGACAACCAACCAATTTACCAGCACCTATATTACCTTATAAGCTCAATATCAATTCTCTACATACACTAAAAAAAAGAGTAAAAAGTAAAAGGAGGAATCATGGGTTGACACGTGGCATGAAGTACTATTCCTAAAATTATATTATTAATAGATAGTATAATTAAAATAAAAACAAATATATAAATACTTAAATAATCCCAAAAAACCCCGTCGTGCCCTAGTCATCTTCATTCCAACATCTTCTTCAACTACCCCTCCACAACGCCATTGCTTGTTTTCACTAAAGCTTACCCAGCAAAATCATCTACTGTTAACCAGTCTCAATTGACGGGGAAAAGCAAAGATGGTGTATGGAGATGCAACAAACACGAGGTGCGGCAAGGTGGTCCAATTTGATGAAGGAGGAAACGATGATGGTGTAATGCTATACAAATTCGACGTATGCTATAACAGTGGTGGTTTGGTTGGATTGTTAGAGGTTGTTCCAGTTGTCCTTTGTCGTCCTTGTTGCCGGACCAATTTCATCTCAACACTTACAGGTTTTTCACCGGCCAACACGTCAACTACTTCTTTTCATCAAATCTTGCTTGAACTCAAGTTTGTGTTTTCGATCTAGGTTTTCCGGAAAAAGAGGTGGAGACCAACCGAGGGAAGATGGGTTCGATTTGCAAAATTTAGAACGACACGTAAAGCGAAATGTAAAAACGTTGAATCACACACCTATGTTGCACCGTGTTAAATCGCAAAATTTAGAACGAAACGTAAAACGGAACTTTACGAAAGATGGAAAGTATATGAGATCAAAGTTGAAAGTAAAAAAAGTTGTGAATTTAAATTGCAAAGCATGCAAAACTTAGGATTAAAAGTAAAAAAAATCTTATTTGTGAGTTAAAAATTACAAAAGATGAAAACTTGTAAGTTAATGCTATGTATATGTAAAAAACACCCTAAGCATAAGTAACAACACCATTATGCATAGAAAACTTGTAAATTAATGCTATGTATATATAAAAAAAGTAAAATACAAAAAAATGTTGTAAACATAGAAATGTTATCTTTTCTAAACTTTTTGAGAAAAAAGTAAAAGAATAAAAAATAAAAGATGGTTCAAACTGAGCAACACCAACTCTGCACACTGTCTGACGACAGTCCAGTTGTTGTCGTCCAGTTGTCAGGCGACACACATTGTTGGCGACACTCACAATTTCGACGTCACTCTCCATGGTGACACTCATAATTCTTTTGAACAATGACAAAACTTATCGCTTTTACCTCAACTTAATGAGAATATCAAAACTCTCACAATTTTGCTTTCACTTTTTTTTTCGACAAATTATGGCTACTGGAAGACTAATATGAGTAAAATGCACATGTTTTAGTTCCAAAGGTAAACCCACTTTTTTATTTGTTTTTTTATAAATAAATTTGAAATAGATTATTTTGGTTTATTTTTGTTTTTCAGGACAGGACGAACCAAAGGAAGCAAAACCAAGCAAAAAAAAAAAAAAAAAAAAAAAAAATAGAAGAACTCATGCAAAAATGATCTAGACATGACCCATGCCCGTTAGGCACGCCCCGTGTCTCGACCACAAAACAACAAAACAAGATTCTAGAAGATTTCGAAGATCCAGTGGGGTCCACAAAGTTGACCACATGCCATGCCCTGAAGTCACACCCCATGCCTGGCTAACAATAGTTTAGGTGGTGCAGTGGAGGGGAACACTGGTGTTGTGGTTTAGGTGGGGAGTGGTGGAGGGTGGTGTGGTGAGGTGAGAAGGCGTTAGAGGTAGTGTATTGTGGTGGTGGAGATGACGATGGTGGTGTATGGTGCTGGTGGTCTAGTGTATGATGGTTTTAGTGGTGAGGATGAGTTAGCAGGATTAGGGTTTTGGTTTTGGTTTGTAGACAAGTATATATATTATTTAGGGTTATTGGATTTTAATAATCCTAAGTTTCACAAGTTAGCCGATAATAATCCCAACTTTAAAAATTCTCTCAAATAATCCCAACTTGTAAAAGTTTGGCCGCCATTGATTATTTTCAAACATATAAGAATTTGGTCTCCTCAATAGATTCAATTACACCTAGAGACTCCTTAATTGATTTAAGTGCATTTATGTTAGAAAAGGATCAATGGCGGCCAAACTTTTACAAGTTGGGATTATTGGAGAGAATTTTTAAAGTTGGGATTATTATCGGCCAACTGGTGAAACTTAAGATTATTAAAATCCAATAACCCAATTATTTATTCTATTTTTATTTTGTTTTTGAATGATAAGGGCTTTTTTTTGTCTTTTCACAAAAAAACTAACATATGTTATGAAGGTATTTGTCAATCGGACTTAAATAGGCGCAATTAGAAGGTAGTTAAAATTTTTGAAATTGAACTCAAATAGTTAAAATGATGATTACAAATTGACTTAAATAGTTATAATTTACTCTTTATATAATTAAAACTTATTTTTATTTTTAGTTTACTTTTGCAATCAAAATTTAATTTTTAATAATAACTTATTTTTTACTTTTTTATCTAATATTAATTTTACTTTATTTTTAAAACCGAACATAAAAATATGATTTTTTCTCTACCTTTTGGGATCGAATAATATTTTTGTTTTTAGCTTTTTGTGACCCAAATAAACATCTAAATATAGGTCTCGAAACGCTCACAAATATTTAAAAAGATAGAATTGCATTCAGTCACAAAACGATCCTAAAAAGTTAAAAATAAGTGATAATTAAAATGTAAAAATTCGGTCGTAGAAATAAACTACATATAAGAGTTAGTTATCTAAACTTCTGTAATTAAAATGTAAAATTCGGATCGTAGAAATAAACTACAAATAAAAATTAGTTATCTAAATTTCTGGCTAGAGGATGGTTTGGTTAAAGTTAATGGATTCCCTTTTTGTTAATCAAATGTAAATCACAGCAAGGACTATTTATGCAACTGACTAAAACGGTAAAATCGTCAAATTGTAGAAATTAACACAATATTTAACAGAAGTGAGCATTAATTAAACCTCAAAGTTTGTTAGTTTTCAAAGTTAGATCCCAAAGATGTTATTCATTAAACCATTTATGTAATTAACTTAAAATAGTAATAAGCAAGCGACAACCGACCCAAGAAGCTGAGCAATGATGTAAAAGATTCCACGGAGTAAGGTGATGTTTCCACCCACAAAGGCACCTAAAGTCACGCGGCTGGAGATATTAGCTTCCTCGACTGGCCACAAACAACCCAAAAGCACGGGTTAGTGCTGCCACCACTAGTCTGGCGAACACGAAGATAAGTGTGCTTATGAGCTCAGCTACAAACGTCTTGATGGCACCGGGGTATTGCACTTCATCGTGGTACCCCCACGGCTATTAGGTCGATCTGTGAGTTGGGAACAAGGGAGAGAATCATATTTTCATTTTGTAAAATTGTGTCGGGAAATAAGAGAAGTTGTGAGGAGACAAGAATCTCATAAGAACCGAAGATTTATTTTTATTTTTTATTTCTAGCAACAAAGGCGAATGAGGGAGTGAAATGGAAGCCTTTTAATTGCATGGGTTTGTCCAAATTCAAACCCTAAAAACAAATATCCCATAGAATATTAATTGTCATTCATATAAGCCAAAACCCTCACACCCATTATTGGCTGCAATCACATCATCAGGATTATTAAATACAAAGAATCAATTCAATTAAATTAAAAAAATAAATAAATAAATACTAAGACTACTGATGTATGATTCATGCCCTTTCAATATTTAATTAAGGAACTAAAAGTTAAATATTCTCAGTGCTCATATGTTTTTTTGACTTTCTATAACTGGTAAGAGATACTCTTTTAAAATAACTACAACCTTTTTCAAAAGAAATAATAAATTTTAATAATCTCAATTATTGTCTGTTGACCGATAATGGTCTCAACTTAAAAAATTCTTACTGGCGGTCCCATCTTTTCACATATTGGCATTTAATGGACCCTGACTAACGATACCCTAACACTGTTAGTCTCTGATCACCGGAAAAACGTTTTGGCCGGAAAACTCAACATTTTCGTCTTAAACCTCTTTGTAACCTTATTACGCACCTTTAGGAACCCTTTTTAGTAAAAAGTCCCAATTATTAAGGTTGCCAGAAAAACTCTTTTTTTCGCCGGAAAACTTCTTTTAGGCCGGAAAACTCAATTTTTTAGTCAGAAAACTCAAAGTTTTCGTCCTAAACATGTTTGTAACCATAGATCGGACCTTTAGGAAGCTTTTTCCGACCAAAAACGTTTTTCCGGCGACCAGAAACTAACGAAGTTTGGGTTCTGATAGTCAGAGTCCATTAAAGACCAATATGTAAAAAGATAAGACCGTCAGTAGAAATTTTTAAAGTTGTGACCATTACCGGTCAACAAACAAAAATTAGGCTTATTAAAATTCGTTATTCCTTTTTTAAATTATCCTCACATAAACGGCAATGATTATTGAAATAAACCTTGGATGCAAATTCTATTTAATTTAATACATAGGTGTTAGGTTGGTCAAGTTGTTTTACTGGCCAGTATTGGGTGTAGAGTCAAGGATGTTATTAGGGCTATTTTTATTTTTTTAACGGTTAAAAAATAAAAGCCCGCTTAGGCAACTTAATGGTAAAAGACAATCTCATACGTAAGTTTGTGAGCGTAAATGGCGCTGTCAAGCCATCATCTCCAATTCCGGGGAAAACTTATCGCCGGAAAGCCCGCTATAGTAAATCCTGTTGAGATCAGATTCAAACTTAAGGTGTGACCTTCAACCTGGATCTTTACTTCCCCTCCAATATCAATTGAACTACACCTCATTGTCATTATTCGGGCTATTAATTATTTGGTTTTGTGTTGTTTGAATATATATATATATATATTAATATATATATATAGGGTTAGATTCATAAGTGAACAACCCTTTTGATTATGAACACTAGTGAACTAATTCTAGCTCTTGATTATCAATACACAAGTGTAAATCAATAATCAAGATTTGATAATGAAAATACAGTAGTGTATTTTACGATTTGATGATTTAAATCAATGGTCAGAATATGTTTACTGAGTTCACAAATTCACTAGTGTTTACTCTAGAACCCCACCCTACATATATAAATATAATCACACATAGGGTAGGGTTGTACAGTGAACACTAGTGTATTTGCGAACGGAGTGAACAAATCCTGACCATTGATTTACACACGTGTATGGCTAGGATTTCATAATCAAATAGTAAAATAACTTGTGTATTTTATCATGAAATCTTGGCCATTTATTTACACATGTGTATGGCCAGGATTAGTTCACTCAGTTCGCAAATACACCAATGTTCAGGATGAGTGTGTGTGTGTATATATAAATATGTATATATATATATATATATATAGATAGGGTTTAAATGAGAACGCTAAATATCGGGAGAACCGTGAGAACAAATGAAAAACCACAAGAACTTGGTAAAAAACAATTCAAACTCGAAATTTCTTTTTACACTTATCATTATTGTTCGAATACAATGTTAAACATTTAAATTTCGGTCAATTCGTAAATAAAGAAAATTTACACATGTGTAAGTTTGTCATTTACACATGTGTAAGTTTGTCATATTTACAAATGCGTTAAAAATTCTAGTAACAGTGATTTTGAGAGTGAAATGAATTATTTGATATTGTAAATTGTTTTTTGATGTTGTATTTTAATTACAATGAGGTTTGTATTAAAAAAATTCGGTTTTGATTGGTTTTTTCATTCGTTCTCACAGTTCTCACAATATTTAGCGTTCTCAAAATACCCCTCCTCTATATATATACACACACACACACACACATATATATATATATTATACTCACTTTATCAAACTTGTTCACACCCAAATCATGATCCAATTGAATTCGATTTAACCGGAACCCAAAACACGACAAACCTGTATAACCCGAATTTTCACACACACACACAAACATATATATATATATATATATATATAGTTTCAGGATCCTGTACCTTAATCCAGAAGTGTGAGAAGTGTATTATAACACTATGTATGTAACACTTGTGCTCCGTAAACACACACGATGTAGGACACTATCTTTTATCAAAGAAACAATGTATTTTGGTCTCAAATTTTGTTTATTTGTGTTTTACAATTTCATGTTTTGATTCTAGTTCATTTTCAAGCTTTAAATCGCTTTCTAGAAAGTTATACGCGAACTGATGCGTAAACGTAATCAGTTTAATGCGACAAACACTCCGGAATAGTGACATAGGCTTAACATACCTTAAATAACTTTTATATAACTTAGAAATAGGGTTTGAAAGCTTTGGTGTGTCAAACCAGTTTATTCACTCTCAGGGACTATTTGCGTCAAACTGCGAAAGTCTGCTGATTCGTATAGTAATGAACATTCCGGAACATGATCATAAGCTAAACTTACCCTAAATATCCTTTACATAGCTTAGAAATAGGCTTTGAGGGGTTCGTTATGCGAAAATATGCTTAATTGATCAATAGGGACTAAAAGCGTCAAATAGTGCATAAGTTTGCATTTACGCGCATATCTTACGTTCTGAATATATCCGGACATCCAAAAATTTTTGTAATCATTAAAATATTTTATTTTAGTGTTTGGAATGTTAGAATTTCACTCGTCGCGTAATTTGGATCGATTTCGCGTTCGTTACGACTTCCGTCGTAATTAACCGAATAGCGCTATCGTACAACCAAACGAACCGACATCCGAGATCTTTTTGAGCATATTTTGAGTTCCCTATACTTTAACTTCATTTTAGAGCCTTGAAATGGTTTTAACGGGGCTTAAACATGCTGAAAACTGAGTTTATTGCATGCAGGGACCATTTCTGACATTCTGCCATTTTGGACTCTGGCGGGGCGCCAGAGACTGATCTGGGCAGATTCTTTGATTCAGCAACTGGATCGAATTTCTGGGGTTATTTATGCAATTTTCTAAATACATTGGGCTGGATTTTGATGGTTTTTATATACCCCTTGTATTTTAAAACCTTGTGCCCACATGTATGGCCAAGATCGAAGCACGATTTACGAGAAACGATCCTAACGGTTGTGGGAATTCTATAAATACCCACCACCTTTCATTCTTGCAACTCACCATTAAATCATTTCTGCTCTAAGTTGAAGCTTATGCTTCATACCTGAGAATTTTGTATTCAATTCTTCCTAGCTTGGACCATTTGTAAGTTTCTTTCGTTCTTTTATGCGTTTTCAAGCATGAAAGTCAAACAGTGTTTGACTTTCTGCACCGACCAGTCAAAGGTCAACACGAAGTTCGTTTGAACTTCGCAACGTGAGCGTAATCACGATGGTCATAGTCCTTTGTGATTATACCTACTGATTACCACGTTATTTAGGCATAGTGACGAGTCATAGTTTCGGTCAAAATGCGCGTTTATGCGTATTTTGCAACCAAACTATTCTTGGGTATCAAAACCCTTTGTTTTGATATCAAACTTGTTTTCTAACTTCGTTAAACATGTTTTAACATGTTTAACTCGTCACTTTTAGTTTAGTGCTTGTATAGGCTCGTAAGATAAACGGTCTAAACAACCGCTTAGACTTCCGAACCCGACCCGTTTGGTCGATCATTAGGGTCCGACCAAACATATATTGTGACCATAGTTGTATAGGGAATAACCTTCCGAGGTTATACCTTATGGTCACTTCGTTTGGTTAGTTGTATGATAGAGTTTATATGCCTTAGGAAAATGACCAAAATACCCTTTTTGCGCATAATTTCATTTTAAGCATATGTAACACATATTTTGACATCTAAACTGATTATATAACATAATTAGATATGTTAAGGCATATAATACTTGTCATAGGACTAGTTAGGCGTCTCGAACGCGCTTTCGCGCAAACGACGCGTTAACGTAGCACAAGCTACCTTAACGAGTCGTAATGGGTCCCGGTTTAGAATGTAGGCTTTGTTAAACCATATCAAATGAGTTCCAATACTCATTTGGTTTACAAGACCTCATTCTACCCGATCTTCCGATTTAGGTGTCGATTCGCTAACAGTGTCTGTTACCCTAGGAACGGCTTCAACACTTGAACTCTTGGTCTTTGGAGCTTTGTTATACCCTTTGAACCGGAACTATACGCAATCCCAGGCGAGTACATAGTTCCCCACTTTTACCGTTTTCAAATGTTTTGGGGTGATTCATATGTGTAATCGATTTGTTTCGAAATGTATGGCATGTATGTGTTTACTAAGTGATTTGAGGTGTCTTATTCCGATTATGCAAACATAGTGATTATCTAGAATCCTTAAAGCATCTATCTATCTTCATAGATTGATTCCGATAGGATGTTTGAAGTATAGTCTTAGATCTTCCTATCTTCATAGTAAGGTTTTAAGAAGTACTTTACGACTCGATGGTTGGTTGTGTGTAGATTGTTGGTGATTTAGATAACAAAACTAGATAATACAATAAGCACATGGTGGATACGCCGCTGGTACTTCCTATATATAAGTGTGCTTATTGTATTACCCTTCGTGGCGTTATCCCGAATCACCATTAGGATTTAGGATGTTGTGATGCAGTGATTCGATGTGACAAGAACCTGATCCCTGAAGTATTCATCTATCTTCATAGCTATATATACTTGTAGGATGTTTAGAGTACTAATATTGGAGCTCCTGTTTGGATTCATTGTGTACTTTAATGCATGTTAGGTTAGCCGAGGTAACGAGAACCTGATCCCTGTAGTATCTATCTATCTTCATAGCTAGACCTATATGGGATGTTTAGAGTACTAATATTGGAGCCCCTGTTTGGATTCATTGTGTACTTTAATGCATGTTTACGAGATGGAACAAGTTGACAATTATGTGTTTATGTGGTAGTTGTGATTTAGATAACGAAACGGGTGTAATAAAATAAGAACATGGTGGATACGCCGCTGGTACTTCCTATATATAAGTGTTCTTATTTTATTATTCTTGTAGCGTTATCTGGATCACTTTAGGATTTTGTCTACTATTGTTTCAATGTTCGAGTATCGAAATCTTCATAGAATTTCCCATATTTTTATATGTTAGATTCTTAGAAAGACATATGAAGTATTATCATGCCTCATTGATTTGATTTATATAATACTTACATTAGTTTTGATTTATTTCAAAACAGTTATTATTAATCCTTGATTGGATTTCTAATAACATATTAACGAGTTTTTACGATGGTTTAAACGAGATTACAATGTAAGGCATAAAAATGACTTAGTAATAATCATATTGCCATATACAAACCTATTTTGTCATGAGTTTTCACAATTAAGATTACGTATTGCAAATGCTAAATTTTTGCCATTCTTCGGCTTCAAGATTTATTTTCAATTGACAGCTCTCGTAGCTGTTAAAGTATTGCAATACCAAATCTTTTGCCATTTATTTGGCTAATAAAACCTATGTATTCGCCGACATTTTTATGCTGACTGTTTTTCACATATGTTTCAGGTTTTCGACTGTTCAAGCATGCAACGCATAGGACTGCATACGGGCCCTAGACTTCTAAAATAAAAGAACAATTACATGTATTCTTTGTTTGTAAAACAATGTTAATGATATTGAAACAATTTAGTACCAGTAGTTGTGAGCAATTTGTAACGTGACTCCCCGATATTTCCGTCGCGTGTTGTTGTATTACGCAATTGGGGTGTTACAATATATAACACTATATAAACACCGTATAACACCATATAACACTTCGTAACACTATATAACACTATATAACAAATATAACACTATATTTTGTCTGATAGCATGTCTATGATAGATGTATAGTGTTATATATTGTTATATAGTGTTACATATTGTTATATGGTGTTACGCGGTGTTTATATAGTGTTATATATAGTGTTATAATACACTTCTCACACTTCTGAATTAATGTACATGATCCCTACCATATATATATATATATATATATATATATATATATATATATATATAGGGGATGGATCACGAGAAAACTAGTTTAAATGAGAAAACCAAAAAAACTAACTAAAATAGCCTAAAAAACATACCATTTTTTTTAAATTTTTATAAAAAAAGCACAGGTTTTTATGCATGGAAATTTTTTTGAAAAAAAAATAATAAATAAAACCTTTTTCGTTGTATTACACATGTGCACTATTACGGATATAGTGCACATGTGCAGTACAACAAAAATTTTTTTTTTTGAAAATTTTTTTCTAAGCATAAAAACTAGCGATTTATTTATAAAAAATTGTAAAAAAAATTTGGTATGTTTTTTAGCTCTTTTTAGGCTTTTTTTAGTTTTTTTCTAGTTTTCTCATTTATATGTAGTTTTCTCATGATCCTCGATCCTCTCTCTCTCTCTCTCTCTATATATATATATATATATATATAGGATAAGGATCATGTGAGAAGTAGTAGGCTATTTGAGAAACTTGAGAAGCATTCTGCACCACACATTTTCCCTAAGCAAAAAAATGCAAGAAAAAGGTAAAAAAAATGCAATTTTTTTTTTGAAAAATCGCAGCTTTTTCTTTAAGGATTTAATTTTTTATTTTTTGGATTTATACACATGTGTATATTGTTAATCTTTTAACTATACATATATGTATAGGATAAGGATCATGTGAGAAGTAGTAGGCTATTTGAGAAACTTGAGAAACATTCTGGACCACACATTTTCCCTAAGCAAAAAAATGCAAGAAAAAGGTAAAAAAAATGCAATTTTTTTTTTTTGGAAAAATCGCAGCTTTTTCTTTAAGGATTTAATTTTTTATTTTTTAATCTTTTTTTTTTTGGATTTATACACATGTGTATATTGTTAATCTTTTAATACATATATGTATATTGTCAATTATACATATATGTATATACATGTTTAAAATTGAAAAATAAGTGTTATTTAGGGTTTAGCATTAGGGTTTAGGGTTTAGCTTTATGGTTTAGGGTTTAGCTTTAGGGTTTAGCAATAGTATTTAGGGTTAGCATTAGGTTTAGCTTTTGGGTTTAGCATTAGGGTTTAGCTTTAACTTTTGGGTTTAGCTTTATCTTTAGGGTTTGCATTAGGGTTTAGCATTAAGGGTTTAGTTTTAGCTTTAGGGTTTAGCATTAGGGTTTTGCTTTAGGTTTTAGAATTATGGTTTAGCTTTAGGGTTTAGCATTAGAGTTTAGAATTAGGGTTTAGCTTTAGGGTTTAGCATTAAGGTTTAGATTTAGTGTTTATGGTATAAGGTTTAGGATTTATAACACATATTTTTTCAATTTTAAACATGTATATACATATATGTATAATTGACAATATACATATGGCTTTGGTTATCCACATATCCCCCTCAATTTATCCACACATCCCCTAACCCTATACACCCCTCATTGTCCTATACGCCTGAAAATGGACCCACCTGATAAGCCACTCATTGCCCTATACGTTTACTTTTTGGTTACTTTTTCACACATCCTATTAATTGTCAATGATTGGGTGTCAGCCAATCATTGCCCAATCATTGGCTCTTTTGTGTGGAATAAATTTGAAGGGTATGGAGGGTTTTCAAGTGGGTGAAATATTATTTAAAAAAAACTTTATATATATTTTTTAACTTTATATATTTTTTAAATTGTTGTTAAAATAAAAAATATATAAACATTTATATTTATTATTATTTATTGTTATAAAAGGAAGGTATATAAATGTCATTTTTTTATTTAATATATTTAGAAAAATGGCAACATTTTTATTTATTAATTATTATTATAAAACGTCAATATTTTTTTAATTAGTATTATAAAACTTCTACATTTTTCAGTAACTGAAACTTGGGCACGGGGGCGTGTTGAGTGGGCACGGCCCCGTGTTCAGCTTACTGTCTGACTTAAAACAGGATTGCCAGTTCCAATGATTGGGCACGGGGCGTGTTCAGCGGGCACGACCCGTGCTGAGTTCTGCAGAAACTGAAAAATTAAGAAAAAAAATCCTAAAAAAAATGAAAAGAAAAGAAAAATGATTAGGCCGTTGATTCCTAACTTTCTTAAAATCCTTGTGTCCCCGGCAACGGCGCCAAAAACTTGATGGGTGTCAAGTGTTATATATATTAGGTGTATATTTTAAGCCCCTTTAACACTTTTTTAGTCAAGTTTTAAATTTATAAAACACGATATTTACTAACACTAGACACACATATGGGCAAGTGCACCCATCGTGAGCGTAGTATAGTGTTGGTAAGATACCGAGGTCGTCCAAGGACACAAGAGCTTTTAGTACCGGTTTATCCTCAACGTCTAATCAAATCAAAAAGTTTAGAAAAATGATTTTTAAACTAAGAAAAAAATAAAAACTAACTAAAATGCTGAAAATAAAAATAAAAGAACAACAGATAGACAAGATGAATCACTTGGTTCCGACTCGTATCTAGTGTAACCTTTGATTATTTCCGCACTTTTGCACTTTTAAGAGATTATCTTAGTTATTGTAGTAGGCCCCTCTTTTGAAGGTGACGTTACCCTCACCCCAGTAGGTTGAGTCAGCAAGGATACAATCCTAAAAGGGTGGATTATTGAAAGATAATTAATTAAGTTATTAATGCAAATTATGGTAGGCCCCTCTTTTGGAGGTGACGTTACCCTCGACTAAGTAGTCTGAGTCAGCAGGGATACAGCCCTAAATAGCCGGGTTATAGTATTAATAGTAGTTAACTTATGAGGGGATCAAAGAGTTTGGACCCCCGCCATCCAATACCGTTAAGTATTGAAGGAGGTCCTACTAAATTTGACCCAGGTCCATTGCAGGACCTCTAAACGCTGAACAATGACAAGACCTTTACCAAACCGTTCCCTTAACCCCCGACCAGGTAGCCAACATACCTCCATATAGACCGTGGAGATATGAATGATGAAAATCTTTTATTTTATATAGACAGTAAAATAATGTCAAGACACCACGGACAAACGATAAGGAAAGATCACCTTCAACATAAGAAACTAGTTATTAAAGTTATTAATACAAAACCAAGTAAAAAGTGCGAAAAGATTAAAAATAAAAAGTATTACACTAGACACTTTGTCTTCACTAAGTGATGTAAGAGACTTAGGCAAACATGGCCTTGATTTTCAAGAACTCTTACGATCAATCTTGGATCCCGAGACGACTCACACACTCTATGATGGACAATGGATGATGGTGATGGATGATGGTGTTATGGTGGTGGTGGGTGGTGGGTGAAGTGTGAGAGAGGTGGTGCCAAGTGATGGTTTGAGCTTGAGCCAAGCACTCCTATTTATAGGCTGAACAGAAGCTCGGGCACGGCCCCGTGTCCACATCCTTCTCTTTCTTCATTTAATGCAGCTTGTCTTATTAGTTGACCACGCCCTTGTGTCCGCTGAGCACGACCCCGTGTGCAGAAGAATCTTTGTACTATGAAGATTTGCCTGGATTGTGCGAATCTTATAGTTGACCACGGCCCCGTGTCCGCTGAGCACGGCCCCGTGGTGGGCAATAGAAGCTTCTACCACTTTGTCTTTTCTGCTGACACTTGGGCACGCCCCCGTGCTGGCTGAGCACGGGGCGTGTTCAGTCTTCTGTTTACTTGTTTTGCTTGGGAAGATGCTGTCGTGGGGTCGGGTATGTTCAGTCTTCTGTTTTCTTGTTTTCTTGTATTTATGTTAGATTTTGATGTCTTTTTGCTTCTTTTGTTAATTTGAGCTCATTTAATCCTGAAAATACAAAAGGAAGACAAAAGCACACTTTTTCCAACATTAGTACTAAAAAAGGGTTAGTTTTATGCCACAATTGATGTAATTTATATGTTGCATTTTTCACACATCAAATACCCCCACACTTGAATCTTTGCTTGTCCTCAAGCAAAACTCCTTAATATGTGGCTATTACACTCCCAAATGGAATGGGTAGAGAAGAAGGTTTTTGGGCTTGTCATAGAGTGTCGGGATTTCCAAGATTCTTTATTTCGTTTTATTTTTATTTATTTACAATCCTATTCGTCATGATTTATTTAAAACTTTTCATAAGATAAATTACTTATTAGGGCATAACATGCCTTTTTAAAATTCTATTTATATACAAGTTCACATACCTCACGGGGATCACTCAACACTCGGCCGAAGATGTATTTTTGTGGATCACTCGAGAGCGGCATGGAACTTACTCCTACCATAGGCTTGCCAAGCAATCAATCCTCCTCCTTTTTAACTTATATACCTTTGTAAATATCAAGAGGACTTTTTGGGTGAAGGGTTAGGCTTGGGTTAAAGGTAGGTGATTGGGTTAGTAGTTAGTGGTTAGTAGAAAAAGGGCGAAAAGCGTAACAAGCGTCTGTTTTCGTAAGACTTTCTATTTTTCAACTTTTATTTTTATGAAGCTATTTTTCAAACAAAGTCATTTTTGATATACTTGTTTGTTTATTTGCTTTTGTTTCATAATCAACTATTTTTTTTTGGAAAGCCATATGAGAAACCGAGCTAGTTACTAAAACAAAGGGTTAAAAATGAAAAAAGGTTTTGGTGGGAAAAAAGGTGTTTGTTTGGGTTATGAAATGAAAAGGTTTAGGCTCAAAGGGGCTAACTAGGGGGATTTTTGGGTAGGTGATAAAAAAAAAATAATGGTGTAGAAATAAAAAAGGTTAGTCCTAATGCCTCCATCATTTACTTACTCGGGTTTAAGTTGGTAAGGACCGGGAATGTATTGTCATGGCAAGTTCTAGAGTCGTAAGAACCAAGCGGCTATTCACACAAGAAACGAAAAATGAGCATTTAGTTTAATGATATGTAATTGTATGCTCAATAAAGGCTCAAAACTCACTTTTTGTGGGAACGGGTTTTTATGTGATCAAGTATATATAATCAAATTTTAACTAAGTTTGTCATGCCTTTTCATAATTTCCTTATGTTGGTTCTTTTTATCACGACGCTATTGGTTGTAAATTCGTAAAAATATAACATTTTTAGAACTTGAAATTCCCAAGTTAAACCTAGACAAGTAAAAAAATGAAATTTGTTTTTTTTTTTGAAAAAAATTTGGGGTGATTAGCGGTTCCAATAGAGATTTGTGTAAGGCTTGTATTTAGGTCTTGCAAGATTCAAGGTTTTAGCATCCCCCCACACTTAAATTACACATTGTCCTCAATGTGTCCCAAAAATAAGTTTTTAGGTTGATTGAATGTGTAAAAGGTGTGATTTAAACAAAAATTTTGTGTTACTGGGCGCTGAACACGGCCCCGTGTTGTCCGGGCACGACCCCGTGTTCAAGTGCCAGTAACAAAATTAAATCAAGAG
Organism: Helianthus tuberosus; assembly: GCA_030545235.1. NCBI lineage: Eukaryota > Viridiplantae > Streptophyta > Magnoliopsida > Asterales > Asteraceae > Helianthus > Helianthus tuberosus. The sequence goes on along the minus strand of JARYGA010044303.1, from coordinate 171,629 downwards.
AAACAGAAGACTGGACACGGGGGCGTGTTGGGTAAACACGGCCCGTGTCCAGTTACCTGAACTGGGTCTTTTTCTGCATACACAAATAGTTCTAGAGGACGAAGCAAAGAGACCGTTGTGTATCTGAATCAGGCTCTCAAACAAACCGTGAAATCGAACAGTTTCTTCGTAGATTCCGCCCGGTTTAAAAGCCGGTTCAGACGCGTGATGGTATATGGTGGTTACGGAACTACCGGGCGTCGGTAGATGCCGGTGATGGAACTACCACGCTTCGGTAGATGCTATCAAGACTACACCCGGAATCGACAATATAAGAGTTCCGTGCTATTTGCACGGTAACATCTGACAATGTCGGAGTTCCAGATGACTTGGCAATTGATGTTGGATGATGCATCCCCCACCGCCAAGCACCTCACCATAGACCGACGTCCCGGCGCATGAATCTGAAATATGAGCTCAGGTACTCGTTTGAATCTGAAATATGAACGCAGTGTACTTCTCCATAAGAATTACGTTTCCACCACCGTCAAAACACCGACTTTTGATATCCTGTTAAAAAAACATATAATTATAGTGTTAGACTCGATATTAGAAATTATATTGTAAAATATAATAAACAAACAACACCACCACCAACACCACCACCACCACTACCAACACCACCACCACCACCACCACCACCATAGCCGACCACCCACCACCACCATAGCCGACAACCCACTACCACCACAGCCGACCACCACCACCAGTCGGCCGCCCACCACCTTCCACCCACAACCTAACCACCACCAAAACCACCATCCCAACTACCACAACACACCACCACCACCACAACCTACCACCCTCAACCACCTCAACAACCACCACAGCCTACCACCTACAACACAACACCACCTCACCACCGTCAACCACCACAACCCACCACGTCACCACGTCAACCACCTCTACACCACAGCCCACCACCCACAAACACCACAGCCTACCACTGACTACACAACACCACCGTCAACCACCACCTAACCACCCACAAACACCACAGCCCACCACCCACAAAACAACACAACCACAACCACAACCACAACCGTCAACCACAAAAACCCACCAACCCAACACCAATATACCCGACCAAAATAAACCACAAAAATCAGAGAAAAAATGAAAATTAAACATAAAAATACGGAATACGAACTAACCTTAAATACTCCGAGCGTATGAAGAGATACGAGAGCGATAACAATACGAGAGAGAAAGAATCCGTGCGTGTGTGTGTACTTCCGGATCTTCATCGTGTGGTCCAACGTTGTTTCGTGTGGTCCAACACCTTTTTGGGTATATAGTTGGGTGTATATACGTCAAAGAGCAGGCACCCGTCTAAATAAGTCAAACAAAAACAACATATACAGCCCTCATTGATCTATATGACGCGTATGTATTTACTTTTTGAAAAAGTTGTCAGACTATACCGCCCTCATTGATCTATAAGGGGCTTACGAATTTAATTTTTCTGAAAAGGTGTCAGCCTATACGACCGTATAGGTCAATGAGAGGTATATACACCACCTAACTTTTTGTTATACGGACCTCATAGCACTATGTGAGGCATATGTGTTTACTTTTTCTGAAAAAGTGGTTAGAATTTGTACTTTATACGCATCTCATTGTGCTATGAGCGGTGTATTGTGTCATTTTTTTCTAAACAAATACTATTTACGTACGAGAAAGTGTAATCCATGTCCATCTTCACATTCACAATGGTTATGTGTAGATGTGGAAGGAAAGCTGGGATAAAAACATCTTGGATGGAGATTAATCCCGGGCGTCAATTTTACACCTGCGTGCAATTGGTATGTACTTTAAAAACATCTTGATGCAAAGGTTGTTGTAACTTATGCATTATGGTTTGTATAGTGGTAATGATATATATATTAAGGCTACCCTATATTAATTCGCCTTCGGTTTCAGCGTTCTCGGTGCAAATTCTTTGCGTGGATCGACCCTCCTATGTGTCCTCGGTCAGTTCAAGTCATCCGAGGTTTGATGGATACGAAAGCAATACTTGAAAACGAAGTCAAGTATTTGAAAGAGGAGATTCGAATGTATAAAGAGCAAGTAGCAGAAATGGAAAATAAAAATTCAAGGGTCGTTCTTAATAGGGACACCTGTTTGATAATCTGTTGGATTTTGTTTTTTTTGTCCGTATTTGTATTTGTCGTTAGCCGTATTTAAGTTTATGCAACTTATGTAAACGAATGTAATGACTCTCGTATTTTGGTTATTTAGCGGAATGTTATGTCTTGAGAGTTTATGCAACTTATAATAATAAAACATATGCACATTTAAAAAAACGATGTTATATCTAGTCCCGGCAAACGGGTCGGGCCGGGGGTCGGGTAGGGTTTTTGACCCATGACGATATTTTATGAAATGAATTTTGTGTATTATAAAATGTCAAATTTTTTATTTATCAATTATTATTATGTGTTTAATTATTTTTCACTTGTCAATTATTAACCATAACGCAATAAATACACGAAACATCGTTTTATATTAATACACAAAACATATCATTTTAATACAAAATGTAACGACTAAACCCAGAACCCTAAACCCTAAATTGCTAACTGTTACATATTATTAAATTCCTGCAAACTGTATCGGTTATTCAGATCTCTATTCGGTCACCATATTGTTGCTATCAAGTTTAAGGATGCGTTCCACGGTAAACGTGTTTTCCGCTTCCCGATTACCACATGAAGAACCTCCGACCTGATCTGGCGCTCCCTCGTTGCAGAAGAATCAATCCATACAGAAGGAGTTCTCCCTCGAGGTTGCTGACGCAGAAGATTGTGAGTGCAGAAGCATTGCCGTTGGTGGACGTTCCGGTGCATGAATCTGGAATACGAACGCAGTTAAGCGTTTGAATCTGAAATACGAACGCAGTGTACTTCTCCATAAGGATTACGCTACCACCACCGTCAAAACACCGACTTTCGATATCCTGTTAATAAAACATACAATTATAGCATTAGACCCAACATCCGAAAATATATTGTTAAAAATAATAAATATAATAATAAAAATAACATATGCACATTAAAAAAAACGATGATATAAGTCTAGACCCGACAAACGTGTCGGGCTGGGAGTCGAGTAGGGTTACGCTACCAACACCACAACCACCACCACCACCACCACCACCACAGCCGTCAATCACCACCACCACCCCAGCCGTCAATCACCACAACCACCACAACCACCACCACTACCACCACCACCACAACCACCACAACCATAACCACTACCACCACCACCACCACCACAACCATAACCACCACCACCACCACCACCACCACAACCACCACCATTCCCCACCACTGTCAATCTCCCACCTTCGTCAATCCCCACCGCCACCAATCCCCCACCACCGTCAAACCCAACACCACCACAAACGGCGGAAATAAAACCAAAAAATAAAAAAAGTTTGAAGATTAAGCAATAAAATTTAGAATACAAACTAACCTTCATCGTGTGGTCCAGAGTTTGTCTTGTGAAAATCATGTGGTCCAGAGCGTTTATGTGTGTGTGGTTGGTGTTTTAGTGTGAGTTTTCAAATTTTAGATCTAGTTTACCCCTTTATTGAAGTTGGGAAAGTGTTTGTGTTCAATGGGAGCCGTATGGTTCAATGAGCACCTTAAAGTGTATGAAGTGTATAAATGATATACTATAACCAATTTATCAGCTCCTGTACAGGAGGATAAACTGGTTAAGGCATGTGTGTTTTATGCGAAGTGTGCGAGTTCGAAACCCTGGGGAGGCCGGTCCGATACAGAAGGACCCCTCCCTTTTTTATTTGTGTAATTCTAATTTTTCAAATCAAGTATAAAGGATATACTATAACCAGTTTATCAGCTCCTGTACAGGAGGATAAACTGGTTAAGGCTTGTGTGTTCTATGCGAGGTGTGCAAGTTCGAAACCCATGGGAGGTCGGTCCGATACAGAAGGACCCCTCCCTTTTTTATTTATGTAATTCTAATTTTTCAAATCCAAGTGTATAAAAGATATACTATAACCAGTTTATCAGCTCCTGTACAGGAGGATAAACTGGTTAAGGCTTGTGGGTTCTATGCGAGGTGTACGAGTTCGAATCCCATGGGAGGCCGGTCCGATATAGAAGGACCCCTCCCTTTTTTATTTGTGTAATTCTAATTTTTCAAATCCAGTCCCTGAGGTTTGTTTTGCACAAGAACAGTCCCTGCACAGTTATTAAAAACTAACTGTAATTCTAATTTTTCAAATCCAGTCCCTGAAATTCTTATAACCGTTTATACCCCTTCTGCACATGCTTAGCATTTTTAAAAAAAGACCAATATACCCCTTCGTTATAAGAATCCCAATACCTTTAAAAAAGACCAATATACCCCTTCGTTATAAGAATGCCAAGACCTATTTGTTCGTACAACCACATTAAACCCTTTTTTATTTGTGTAATTCTAATTTTTCAAATCCAGTCCCTGACGTTTGTTTTGCACAAGAACAGTCCCTGCACAGTTATTAAAAACTAACTGTAATTGTAATTTTTCAAATCCAGTCCCTGAAATTCTTATAACCGTTTATACCCCTTCTGCACATCCCAATACCTTTAAAAAGACCAATATACCCCTTCGTTATAAGAATCCCAATACCTATTTGTTCGTACAACCACATTAAACCCAAAATACAACATAGATGCTGATAAAATATTAAACATGTTACCATCCATACATGCTGATAAAAGATTAAACGTTTATACAAAAACAACCGGGCATACAACTAAACATAAATAACAAAAGACGAATAAATATTTGTTCGTACAACCACATTAAACCCAAAATATAACCAAACGAAACAAATAAATACTACTCCTAAGCCATTTCCTCGTCACTGTCATCAGAACCACTATCATCATAACATGTCAACTGCATCTGCGTGTCAGACGAGCCTGCCTGCGTGCCGGACGGGCCTGCCTGCGTGCCGGACGGGCCTGCCTGCGTGCCGGACTGCCTGCGTGCCGGAAGGGCCTGCTTGCGTGTCGGACGGGTCGGCTTCCGAGCCGGACCCCGGATACACTCGTGGTTGTGGCGGGTCTCGAACCGGTAACCCCGCCTCGGTACGCCTATCAGCCTCGCTAGCCATCATCCACTCCATCATATCCTCCATCCGGTCCATCCGCCGATCCTGCAGCGCCAACCTCCCCATCACAGCCGTCTGACCCGCCACAAGCCTCTTGAGGAGACGCTGAGTGGAATGAGACAACCTCACCACGTGATAGACGCGCCAAGGATGCAGTGGCGGCTCATACGGATGCCCCTGCTCAACCTCAGGCTCGACGTCACCCTCTCCAATAGGCTCATCAACAACATGAGGCATATCCACCTCCGCAGCGTCCAGCAGATGTTGATGTACTAACGGCTGGGCTACAAAAATCTGATCGTTCTCACCGACAAATCGATAACCAATGCCCGGAAAGTTCACCGCCAAGTTCATCCCTCTCATCGTCCTAATACCCAAATACTCGAAAGGGGCAGGCGGTGGCAACTCACCGATGAATGGAAAATGTCACACCCTGGCTTTACGGAAGCGTGGTTATTTTGGTGTGACTTCTTAATACCATAGCTTAATCATAACAAAACTATAAGATAATAAAACCATGCAAGATCATCCATAGATTTAAGTTTTAAAACCGAAGTAACATAACATTGTCTTAGGGACTACAACACCATAACATAAAACATTGTTTTGAAAGACATAAACATCAACATGAATAAAACGCAGTTTAAGATTTGTGACTCGTCCAGGAAAAAGTCACATTTCCTAAACCGGGATGACCTCGGAACCCATATGCAGCGGGAAAACACAACATACCGCGCCAGATCTTTAATTCCCTGAAATACATGTAAGTTGAAAAATCAACAATAATGTTGAGCGAGTTGTTGGTGCACACATCTGTCGTCTTCGTCTTGTATCAAGTCTCGGTTCGTTGCGAAGTTGATCAAGGATGATGTCATGATGACATCATGAGTATGACATCATCAATGACATCACTCACTAAAAGACAAAATGGAATTGATATTAAATGTGAGTTTCGCTTCAAACAGAATGATATTTCATTGAAAGATTTCGCTTCAAAGGAAAGATTGAGATTTCGCTTGTATCTTGAAGCGAAATCATGCATATTATATATAGGTGATGATAGGTTTCAGTTGTAATAGTTTTGAACTTTTCTGAGATTCTTCCGGTGAGCCACGAAGTGCTGCCGAAGTGTTGTTAGGTCTGTAATCGCATTCGTTATCAATACAACAACAGTTTAAAGTGAAATCTCGCTGAATTGAACTCGGTTTGTTCGTTTCCGCCGCTCAAACTGAGATAAACTCTTCTGAACGACTCGTTCGGGTCCGAATTCGATCCTACAATTGGTATCAGAGCTCAGGAGGAAGAGTTCATACCAATTCAGCCACGTTTTCTGATTTTCTACACCTTCTTTCAAAATTAATCAACTTTTTACGGTTCAAATCGGTTCAAACTCTCACATATTGTGCGAAAACATCTTTTAACAAACCCTTGAGAGTTTAAGAACCTAATTCGGCCATTTACTCATTCAATTAGATCAAAACCAGACCGAACGTGATGATGTCATGCAGGCTCGCTTGAAAATAGGCTGATTTCGTTTGAGAATATAAGTTTTGTGTATGATTTCGCTTGAACAAGTTAGTGTCTGAAGCGAAATTGAAGTTTTCGCTTGAAAGATCAAAATTTATTGGTTTCGCTTGAAGCTCATCTCAGATCAGGTAGATTTCGCTTGAAGATGCATTAGGTGGATGATTTCGCTTGAGAATTAAAACTGATTTGATGATTTCGCTTAAAAAGATTTGACTTAAGATTTCGCTTGAGTTTAAGATCTGATTTCGCTTCAGGGATTTATTTCAGTTAAAAGGTTTCGCTTGAACTGTGATTGACTTGGTGATTTCGCTTGAACTTACTGGTGTGTGAAATTTTTGAATTCCGAAAAATGGACGAAGATTTTTACAATGCTTTTGCTAGTCCAGTTACAGTTACTCAGAGTGCTTTGCATGAAAATGAAACCGGGACGTCTCAGAAAGATGATTACAATGGATGGTCTGAAAGGTTTGGAAATTGGGTTGAGGCGTATCACTTGGATGCGTGGGAACACACTGAAGAGCCGTATGTTAAACCCACAAAGGACAATGTTGTGAATGGTACTCCGTTGACACTTAGAGAAATGACTACTGTAGATAAAAAGAAATATCGAGATGAGAAATTGATGGTGAGTCTGCTTCAGCAAGCGATAAAAGAAGATATTTTGATACTGCTTCAACATGATGGAACTGCATATTCAATATGGACAGAGTTGGAAGCAAAGTTTACTGGAAGTGATGATATGCTCAGGAATAAGATGTCTCTCATGAAAAAGGAATTTGACTTATTTCGGGGATTGAAAAATGAGAGTGTCAAGCAATTAATTGATAGATATTGTAACTTGGTGAGAAATATGACGAAACTTGGTGTTAAGAAAGATACTGATGAATTGGTTGAAAAACTTGCAGATGCGCTACCATATGAAACATGGGGAACATTTCTGATGATGTTGCGGTCAAACAAAACAGATTATAAGAAAATGACATTGGGAGATTTCATCAAACACCTGGAAGCTCAAGAAATGGAGCAAAGAAAGATTGCTAGTATGAAGAATTACGATGGAGAACAAGATATCAGCTTGTATTACAAGAGTGGTGTTACTGGAACAACAAATCATTCTCCAAAGATCGAAACTGCTTACAGTGTGAAAGATTCTTCTGAAAAGAGATCATCTCAGGGTTCAAGCAGCACAAGATTTTCATCATTTGATCCAAACATTTCAGCAACAAAGAACGGAAGAAAACTTCAGTGCAATATTGTTCTAAGTCTTGAAAATGATCAAGATTATACTGAAGAGGTTGCTAAAAATCAAATGTCTTTGTTGGGAATGGTGTTGGAATCCTATAGTAGTTTTGTGGCCGGAAAGATCGGTAATCCAATGCTCACGAAAGAAGATTACGATCAAATCGATGCTGAGGAAATGGAATTGATGGATATTAAATGGTGCATGGCTAGTGTAATGAGTAGAGCTGAGAAGTTTAAACAAATTACGGGAAGAAATGATTTTCTTGATGCAAGTGTTTCAAACTTAGGCTTTGATAAGTCCAAAGTTACATGTTTTCGTTGCAGGGAAAAGGGGCATTTCAAGAGAGAGTGCAAAAATCGTGAAGCTACTGGAGCCCAGAATCCTTTTGGAAACAACGATTATCACAAAAAGGCAATTTATCATCAAATCACACCACCAGCACTGCATCAGGCACAAACTGCACATGGAATGATGGAGATTAAAGATTCAAAGAAAGCTTGTCTGGGAAAGGATAGTGGTTTTAGTTGGGATAAATATGTTCCAACAAATAGCAAATTGTGTTTGGCAGATCAAGACAATGAAAAATTAGCTGAAGGTTTCAGTTGGGACAATTTTTGCTCAGATCAAGAATTTATGGCCAAAGAGATGTCCAAAGACACTTCAAATGTTAATGCTTTCTTTGCAAATGCTTATGATTTGAAATGTGCAGAAAGGTGCAGAAAAGTCATGGAAGCAGCTGAAGAAAGACGAAGAAAGAACGAAGAAGAGGAAGAAGAAGAAAAAAGATCAAAAGCTGAAGCTAAAGCTGAGAAAAAGAGAAGAGCTGAATTTTTACAATCAAACAGAACAGTCAAAGAAGTTCCTGAATTTGAGATCAAAGTTGATGCATAATCTGTCAAAGATCCTGAAAAGTGCATGAATTGTGATTCTTTAATCAAGCAAAACAATGAATTGCTGCACAACATAAACAGATTGAAAGAATCATATGATACAATGAACAGAGAAATCAACAAGTATACTGATTCAAACGGTGAACAAGCTGAAGCTATGAATACTTTGAAGATAGCTTATCTGAGACAGCTTGATACGGCAAACTATAACATTAAGAAATGTGCTGATTTAGATTTTGAGCTGGCAACACAAAAGATAGAGACTGAGAAAGTTAAAAAGTTATTAAACTGTTACTCATGTTCTTCTTTTGTTGTTGACAGGATTTATCCCGTAGTGGAGAATTTGAAGACATTTGAAGAAATGAAAATGTCTGAAGAAAAGAAATCTGTGACAAAAGATGAAGTGAAGACTTCTGGTAAGAAATCAAGTGTGGTCTACACTAGATGTCCGCCCCCGGTCGAAAATGGATTTTTACCTCGAAATCCAAATTCCGAAAGAGTCGAAAAGGCAATAAACTTACAATGGGAGTCTGGGCCGTCGGATAACTTGCCAGAAAATATTGATGTCACATACACGTCGTCCGATACTGATCATGAGTCAAAATTGATAAAAAAGTGTGGTCGATCAGGTGTTAGACAAAGATGACATAGAGGAGTCAAAACCAGAGTCCAAATCCAAGTCAAAGTCTGAGTCCGATTCGTCAAAGTCAACAGTCAAAAAGGAGAAACGGGTTTATGATAAAGAGTTTTTGATATCAAAATTTAATTTGAATGATGAATCATTTAAAGTGGCATATACTTTGAAAGATTCTGACAAATTATATTCTGATGAAGATTTTCCATTAAGAGGTGTTAAAATTGAATTGATCAAAAAGGTTTTCAAATTAACAGAAATTAATATTTTTGAAATGAAAGATTTAAATCTTATTGAAAAACCTAAACAATACACTTCAAGAGATCAACAAAGATTTAACAAGAAAATGGGTTACAATTATGGTTACAGTTCCCAAAAGAAACCAAACCATAATCGTAATTTCAAAAAGAAAGGATTAGGTTTTGTACCACCGAGAAATTATAAAAATGAAAAATTTTCTAAACCAAAAACTATGTTTGTTTCAGGAAATTTTTTAGATGCTGAGAAAGAACAAGCATTCAGAAATCAGACAAATCAGGAATTCCTTGCCAAGAAGCAAGAAAAGTTGAAGAAAAATCATGTGCCAAAGAAGATAGAAACCAGAACCTGTTTTCAGTGCAAGATTGCTGGTCATGTTGCTAAGAATTGTCCGAAAACATTTAAACCAAAACAGGAAGTATCTGGTAAACTGAAAGAGAAAGTTGTTGAGAAAACTGAACTTTCAACCCGAAAATTCACTGGCTTTGAAAATTCAATCTTTGAGAAGGGAGAATGTTCAAAGAATGTGATTAAAAGAAAAGAAAATCTGATAAATCAAATATGGGTTGTTAAGGGTTCAGGAAACAGTTCTGGTGATGAATCTGATTCCACAAAATCAGAGGAGCCAAAAGTTGTTAAAGAAAAGGTTGAAAAATCAGTTTTAAAAGTGGATGATGTGAATTTTCCATCTTTGAGTGCTGAAAATTTTAAAAAGAAAGTTGGGAAAGTTGAAATTTCAAATCAATTTTATTCTGACAAGAAGAAATTTGATGTTGATAAAGCTTTCAACGGAACAGTGAAACACATTTTTGGCAAAATGATCAATGGTAAGGCCAAAAGTGTTAAAGAATTTTATGCTGCCAAAAGAGGAGGTCACAGGTTAGTTGAAAGAAAAGATGATGAAGAGATTGTTACACCCAAGGAAGGTCAGGTTTGGGTGGATATATTTTTCAAAGAGTAAAAACCTGACTTGCCGGAGATCCCAAGTTGGTAATCGTGGATCATGAATCGGCATCATTCTTATGTTGTTTGTTTGAAAATTGAAAATTTTTGAGAATTTTTGCAGGAATTGCCGGAACTCCCAGGTTTGTAAGCGAGGAGTAGGAATCGGCACCTTGAGAATTCAACCAACATATGGTAATTGGTTGAAAAACAGGTTTGAGTTGTATGTTTGTGATGGTTACAAGTGGTAAATCAGGGACATTAAGTTGTATCTGATTTTCTACAAATGGTTGATAGACAAGGTGATGAACCAAACCCCAATTTTACAAGTGATAAAATCAACAAAACTTATTTTCCGGAAAAACCATTTGATTAAAACAAACTTAAGTGTTTTGAAATCATAATGGGAAAATGGTTTGTTGTGAGGGGGAGTTCTGATTGTTTATGCCAAGTGGATGGCGATTTATGCCAAGTGGATGGCGATTTGATGCGATTCGATATCAGTTGTCACTTTATTGTACAGTTTATTTTCAAATTTCCTTTCATGTGTTTGTATTTTAGGGGGAGTAAGAAATTTTAGAAAATCCAAAAACATTTGAAAATTTTGAAAAAGCCAAAAACATGATAAAATGAAAAATGAGTTTTTGTTGCATAAAAGAGGAAATGATAGTACATCAGTGGACGATCACAACATGCTAAAGATTTGGTAAGATAAAAAAAAGTGATAAACGGTCTCACTGATGATGTGCCAGTAGGTTTTTGCACATTTAGTAGATTGTGACGAGATATAAACATAAATTTCAAACTTGCTTGTTCTGTGGGTTAACACAAACTTAGATATATAGGTAACCCCTGAAATCTTGTTTGAAAGGTCCCTTATTCTGAGATACTAGGTCTTTATGCTCAGTGATATCTGGGGTATTATCCAGGGACTTCTGCTGAAAGAAATTTCTGACCTAGTCCCCGGATAATGCTTTCTGCAAATGCTTGAAACATAGCATCGCCCTCAGCAAGCTGATGAAACAATAAAATTGATAGTCGCTGCTGTTGTAATGCAAAAGATCCTCTAAAGGGGACACACCAAAAGTCGAAGCCGTCATCTCTCTGCGTATCGAAAGATCGACCTGAGCTCTCACGGCCCTCGCACTATAATTTATTCCCCTGACAGATATCATCTGTGGTATACTCACCTGTAAGACTGAATATTGGGATCTGGATACGGGAGTATATACAAGTAGTGGGACACACGAATAAGTTCAAGAACTTAAAACATTAACCTCGTATCTCGGATCAATTGAACTTTGTGTGAAAATTTAAGTGGATAAACATACTGACAATCTAGGTGAATTGTTTAGAACTTAAAATGAAATGAAGCTTAACGGTGTTGATGATTTGTCTCAGAAACTGATATGATCCTCTTGCACAAACTCACAAAAATATTGTTTGTAAATATTTCATTTTCTGCATTTCTATTTCAGTAAAAATCCAAAAAGATTTTAGTGTGTTTTAGCATAAAGTTTGAAAAATTTAAAAAGATTTTCGACAACTGGTGTTGAAGAGCTGATTTTCAAAATTCCAAGTGCTAAACATGATGAACAAATGGTTTGGGTGAAAGTGTTTGAAGAATGTTGAAATGAAATGAAAAAATGTTTTGAAATATAAATGTTATTCCTGCAAGTGGTAACATGATGAACAAATGGTTTGGGTGAAAGTGTTTGAAGAATGTTGAAATGAAATGAAAAAATGTTTTGAAATATAAATGTTATTCCTGCAAGTGGTAAATTAGACTTGAAAATCTTATCTACAAAATGGTTATCAGAAAATTTATTTTTGGGTAGAGTTTTTGCAGGTTAGCCAGGTTCTGAAACCTAAGAGTGATGAAGTGCCAGGTTACGATCTAAGAACCTGTGGAAAGTGAATTCCAGACTACGATCCCAGCAGATTGAGAGGGGGAGTCTGAAGACATCAAGACTCGTCAACATTTGAGAGATAGGAGTTTGTTGATGTTAAAGATAGAGAATGAGGATTCTTGCAATGACAAATACTTCAGAGAAAGATCAAAGACTGATAAAGACTGAAGATTGCGAAGACTCGACACTTAAGACTCGTCAACATCTGAGGGGGAGTCTGTTGGTGCACACATCTGTCGTCTTCGTCTTGTATCAAGTCTCGGTTCGTTGCGAAGTTGATCAAGGATGATGTCATGATGACATCATGAGTATGACATCATCAATGACATCACTCACTAAAAGACAAAATGGAATTGATATTAAATGTGAGTTTCGCTTCAAACAGAATGATATTTCATTGAAAGATTTCGCTTCAAAGGAAAGATTGAGATTTCGCTTGTATCTTGAAGCGAAATCATGCATATTATATATAGGTGATGATAGGTTTCAGTTGTAATAGTTTTGAACTTTTCTGAGATTCTTCCGGTGAGCCACGAAGTGCTGCCGAAGTGTTGTTAGGTCTGTAATCGCATTCGTTATCAATACAACAACAGTTTAAAGTGAAATCTCGCTGAATTGAACTCGGTTTGTTCGTTTCCGCCGCTCAAACTGAGATAAACTCTTCTGAACGACTCGTTCGGGTCCGAATTTGATCCTACACGAGTTCATGTGTAAGTGAGTAAATAAACCTTTGTATGTATAAAAACCCTGGTATGTAGCTGATAAGGAAAAAAAGATCACCAATGGTTTGCAAGGCCATTGATATGTGTGAAGTGCAAGTAGGAAGACTCAAACCTAGCAGATTTATGCGTTGGGTACAAAGTCACCCCGAGGTCCGTTCTGTTTGGGCCTGGGGCTGGGCTCGCTACACCCAGATAGATCTACCTGCCCCTCGGTCCTACCTTGAGGATTAATGGCCTCAAGTTTCCGCCTAACCACTCACATGATCTGAATAATAACCCTCCTTACGCTAACCATACCATGTAAGAATTATTCGTAATCATAGTAACATGTATTTCACCCCCGCAGTTTAGAAAACTGAAAACAGTTAGAGAAAAGGGGGACATGAACTCATAGTGGTGCGTCTCTACCAAATATATCTCCTGATCAAGCGGCTGTGCGACGACCTACACGTACTAAGTCTATTAGACGGACGGCCATGCCTTAGCTTAAGGCTTAAGTTTTTGGGAAATAGTTAGACAACTATTTCGTGTTTATATTTTTGTAAATACTTGGTAATTATTCTCCTTCCCAAGGATGGGGGATTTAATACATGCGTGTTCGTAAAATTCGAAATACATTATTAAGTCTCACTTAATATATTTTATTTCTTACTTCAAAATATAAATATTCGTCCCAAAATAATACTTTGACAAAAATACGCGCTCATAAATATTTTCTTAAGATGCGTAAGTTACGTTTTAAAGATCAGGTGGTAATAATTATACCGTTGTAACTTATTATTGATTACATGAACTTGTGGTTTATCTAAAAATGCGTGATAAATCCCACTATTTTTAGTGGATCTTTATATAAATCAACTTCGCTTCTTGAAAGTCTCGTTTTTAAAGGAATTTCATCTTTACAATTTCTTGTAGAATTTGACAATACTAGTTCTTTGTCGAAACTTAGTGTTACACAAGTATTTACACGCTTGTGTGTTTGCTAAAATCATTCTTGTTTATGAAAGATCCGTCTTTAAAAGTATGTTTTCTCTTGACACGTGGTCCTTTGAAAATACCGTTTGTAGATCCGTAGATCTACTAGTTTTGAACACTATTTCATAAGTAAAAACGATTTTACACAAGTTCATGTTTAGTGTGTGGTAGAGTTTCATCATTTAACCCTTTGTACACTTAAACAAACTCTATGTCATGATCCATGATCACGACTAATCTGGGTTAGATGATGATCCGAGCTACCACAACATAGATCGGCACTAAATAATTATAACAAGACAAGTCTTACAAGATTTACACAACAACATAGCTTTTATCCAACATTTTTAACATTTTAGTAAACTTTTAGCATGTCTTCTTGTAAGTTCATGAGTTTTAACCGTCATATATTATTTTAACCACTTTAAAATAGATCGAGAGTGTGTTTAAAGCAACTTACTACTAGCTCGAGGCTAGGGAAGAAACTAGTCGAAGATTGGGTGGATAAAAGCAATAGGGTGAGGTCCTTCGCGTTCCGAATGCACTAAACCTCCTCGTATTAGATCCTTAACACTTGTATACTCTTGTAATAGCTTGATGGAAATCGAAAGATGGATGGATGGTAGAGGGGATGTTCGGCCGAGAGCTTGCAAGGAGAGGGAGAGAGAGGAGTGTTGTTTAGTTAAGTGGTTAAGGTTATGGTGGATCAAAGCTTGTTCTTATAGACATTTCTCGTGTTAATTGTCCAAGGATTACTATGTCACCAAGATATTAGACATAGATGTTTATTATAATCAAATAAAGGACAAGGGGGGGGGGGGTCACATATGGTGACCGAATTCGGTTAGGGGGGGGGGGGTCCTTGGTTGGTTTCCCACTAGATAGTTAGGACATTAGTTAAGTTAAGTTAAGTGATTAGGAGGTTAACTCGGTTAATAGTGTGTTGTGCATTATAGCGGGTGTTAGGGTATTCGGGGACCCTAACTGGTTCAGAAAAAGAAAAGCAATGTATATGGCAATATTTTTATGTTCCGGGTAAAGTCCAGCTGTCCGGTTGGATAGAGATCCGTTAAAGTGCTTAACAAAGCTTTAAAGTGTCGTTATTATTATTTTTAGTGACACAACTTATTCCCGACACTTTGGAAAGTGTCTAGTAACATTTTTCTCATGTTTTGGCACTTTATTAGTTAGCTAGATGCTGAATTTTAATTAAAGTGTTGAATTTTGTACTTAAAGTACGTTTTAGGCACATCCGGTCACTGTAATCTCATTCCTAGTGACGCAGTTCTACAACCCTTATATCCCTACACTCACCACTAGTGTAGCAAACTATCTCAGGCTCTTATAGGCGTTAGAGGCAGTACCTGCCTGGTGCTAGTTATGACAGCACGTTTAATAGGTTATCCGTTCATTGTGCTACTGTGCTTTTGGTGCATCAAGGTTGTCACAAAGGTGCTGTAAGCAAAACATGGAGTGACAGCAAGTAAAGTATGATGCAAGTAACTACATGTATCAGTATTCAAGTAGCAGTTTATCCACAAGTTCAAGTAAGCACAGTAATTAAGTAGTAATTAATTATTAATTAAGTCATACGAATACCTGGTTTAGTGAGGGTTGTCTCATTCTCCCCCCGTTAGAAAAATTTCGTCCCGAAATTTTAAGTTCTGCTTCTAGAAGCAGGGTTCTTGGGAAATAGGTGGGGGTATTTCTCTTTCATCCGGTCCTCACGCTCCCAGGTGTATTCAGGACCATGTCTGGCATTCCAACGAACTTTGACGAGCTTGACACTGCTCCGGCGGGTCTTGTTTACTTTCCAATCCGTAACCTGAACAGGTTCTTCAACAAAATGGAGCGTGTCATCAACATGAATCTCGTCGGTGGGAATGACAACGGTATCTTGAGTTGGACTTTTCTTTAGGTTGGATGCATGAAATGTATCGTGAACTCCATTCAGTTCAGCAGATAGGTCCAGCTTGTATGCTACTAGCCCTATTCTTTCCAAAATTCTGAAAGGGCCAATGTAGCGCGGATTCAACTTCCCACGCTTTCCGAAGCGTGCCACACCCTTCCAGGGTGAAACTTTCAATAAAACCATATCTCCAACTTGGAACTCCAAATGTTTCCGGTTTGGATCTGCATAAGCTTTCTGTCTTTCGCGAGCCGCTTCGATGCGTTTTCGAATCTGCGCAATCTTGTCTGTCGTCTCTTGGACGATTTCGGGACCAACAAGCTGCCTATCACCTGCGTCAGCCCAGCATAGGGGTGATCGACACTTGCGTCTGTAAAGAGCTTCAAATGGCGCGGCTCCAATACTGGTGTGGTAGCTGTTGTTGTATGAAAATTCGACCAGTGGCAAATGCTTATCCCAGCTACCGCCCAAATCCATAACACATGCTCTCAGCATATCTTCCAAGGTCTGAATAGTCCGCTCGCTTTGACCGTCGGTCTGAGGGTGAAATGCCGTGCTCAGATTTAATTGTGAGCCAAAAGCTTCTTGGAAGGATTGCCATATCCTTGACACAAACCTTCCGTCTCTATCAGAGATGATCGAGAGAGGCACTCCATGACGTGCGACGATCTCTCTCATGTATATTTCTGCCAGTTTGCTGGTGTTATCCTTCTCTTTGATTGGCAGAAAGTGTGCGGACTTTGTTAGGCGGTCAACTATCACCCAAATAGTGTCATGACCTCTTGGCGTTCTTGGCAACTTTGTAATAAAATCCATGGAGATTTGTTCCCATTTCCATTTGGGAATCTCAGGTTGTTGCAGAAATCCTGAAGGCTTCTGGTATTCCGCTTTCACCTTAGCACACGTTAGACACTTGCTCACATAAACAGCAACATCGCCCTTCATCCTAGGCCACCAATAGTAATCCTTGAGATCTTGGTACATCTTATCCGCTCCTGGATGGATAGAGTACCGTGATTTGTGAGCTTCATCAAAAACAACTTTCCTTAAACCACCAAACAGAGGAACCCAAATCCTTTTCTCAAAACATAACGTTCCTTCCTCGTTTGGTACTAATAGCTTCTCCATCCCACGAAGATACTCTTCTTCAAGATTTCTTTCCTTAAGAGCTTCTTTCTGCGCAGCACGAATGCGCAAGGAAAGATCGGTTTGGATAATCATTTCTAAAGCCCTAACCCTTATGGGCCTGATCCTCTCTTTTCGACTTAGGGCGTCGGCAACCACATTCGCCTTCCCTGGATGATACTTTATCTCGCAATCGTAATCATTTAACAACTCAACCCATCGTCTTTGTCTCATATTCAACTCCTTCTGGTTGAATATGTGTTGTAGGCTCTTATGATCTGTAAAAATTGTACATTTCGTACCATATAGGTAGTGTCTCCAGATCTTTAAAGCAAATATCACTGCGCCTAGCTCCAAATCGTGCGTGGTATAGTTCTTCTCATGTACCTTCAACTGACGTGATGCGTAAGCAATAACCTTCTGGCGTTGCATCAACACGCAACCTAATCCTTGACGCGAGGCGTCACAGTATACCACGAAATCGTCAGTACCTTCCGGTAGTGCTAGGATTGGCGCATTGCAGAGCTTATCCTTCAACAGCTGAAACGCTTTTTCCTGTTTGATTCCCCAATCAAACTTCTTATCTTTCTGGGTGAGGAGCGTCAATGGTTGAGCGATCTTCGAAAAATCCTCAATGAACCTTCGATAGTAGCCAGCCAAACCCAAGAATTGTCGAATCTCGGTTGGCGTCTTTGGCGTTTCCCAATTCTTGATCGCTTCGATCTTGGTTGGATCCACATGGATTCCATCTCCATTTACCACATGTCCAAGAAATTGGACTTCATGTAGCCAAAATTCGCACTTAGAGAATTTGGCATACAGCTGTTCTTTCTTCAGCAGCTCCAAAATAGCTCTTAGATGCTGTTCGTGCTCAGCCTTTGTCCTTGAATAAATCAAGATGTCGTCGATAAACACAATCACGAACTTGTCCAAGTACGGCTTGCAAACTCTATTCATCAAATCCATAAAGACTGCAGGTGCGTTTGTCAATCCAAACGGCATAACAAGGAACTCGTAGTGTCCATAACGAGTTCTGAAGGCTGTCTTCGGGATACTCTCCTCTTGTATCCTTAACTGATGGTATCCAGATCGCAAATCGATCTTTGAGTAAAAGCTTGAACCTTGCAGTTGATCAAACAGATCATCAATTCTTGGCAGAGGATATCTATTCTTGATCGTCAGCTTGTTCAGCTCCCGGTAGTCTATGCACATTCGAAAACTACCGTCCTTCTTTTTGACAAACAGGACCGGAGCTCCCCAAGGCGAGAAGCTTGGTCGGATAAATCCCTTGTCTAACAACTCTTGAAGTTGTGTCGATAATTCTTGCATCTCAGACGGGGCAAGTCTATAAGGTGCCTTAGCCACAGGTGCGGCGCCTGGGACTAAATCGATGTGAAACTCCACTTGCCTCTGAGGCGGCAGTCCAGGCAAGTCCTCCGGGAAGACTTCCGGATACTCCCTCACGACAGGGATGTCTTCGATCTTCGGTTCTGCAGCTTTCTTGTCTACAATGTGTGCCAGGAAGGCAACACACCCTTTTTGCAAACACTTTCGCGCTTTCAGGCAGCTGATGATTCTTAAAGGCGTATCACGCTTTTCACCATGAACCACAATTGTTTCACCATCTTCGGTTGGGATGCGAATGATCTTCTCGTGGCTGACAATTTCTGCCTTGTTACTTGATAACCAATCCATTCCTACTACCACGTCGAAGCTTCCCAACTTGACTGGTAGTAGATCCAAAGCAAACTCACATTCTCCCAACTCGATTGCACAACCTCTGATCACTTCATTGGCTTCTACTAACTTCCCATTAGCCAATTCGATTGAGTAGGGGATATCCAACTTACTAGCGGCTAACCCAAGCATATTCTTAAATTCTAACGATACGAAGCTATAGTCGGCACCCGTATCAAATAAAACGGATGCATAGCGTTGGTTTACAGGGAACGTACCAGTAACGACATTGGGATCCTGGCGTGCTTCCCTCGCTTCGATATGGAACACTCTTCCACGGGCTTGGTTCAACTCTGGGCAGTTGCTCTTAAAGTGCCCGATATCACCACAGTTAAAGCATCCAG
This sequence comes from Helianthus tuberosus, assembly GCA_030545235.1. Classification (NCBI taxonomy): domain Eukaryota; kingdom Viridiplantae; phylum Streptophyta; class Magnoliopsida; order Asterales; family Asteraceae; genus Helianthus; species Helianthus tuberosus. Next base: position 152,243 of record JARYGA010044303.1, on the reverse strand, counting down.
GTCTTTGTCCGTTTCCACCTCCATTTCCAGCTTGGTTATTCCTTTGGTTATGATTTACAGCGCCTGCTTGATTCGCATTGTTGCCTCGATTCCCATTACCTCCATTGTTTCCTTGTGGGCGATTTCCAATTCCACCCCGGTTATTGTTTCTGTTTCCAAGTCCTCCTTGGCCTCCCTGACCAACAGTAGCCCAACAAGAATCCTTCAAGTGGCCAGGTTTCCCACACGCTTCACATACCTTCAAACCACATCGGCCAGAATGGTGACGCTGGCAGGTGTTGCACTTGGGCTGGGTGCCCATATATCCCTTTCCTTTCTTTCCACCACCAGCTGTAACCTGAGCTGGCGCGTTTGGCTCTCCTTTCTTAACAACACCACTAGTGCCTTGTTTAAAGTTCGAAAATTTTCGTTTGTTACCTCCGGATGACTCGACGTGAGTCTCTTTCTTCTTTGTCTCGATCTCACCAAACTTGTTCAGGCGGATAGCCTCCTCAGTGAGAGCTACGCTCAAATCAATTGCCTCAGTAATTGTTGCAGGCTTGGAGGAGGTCACCATGCTTATGATTTGAGGAGCTAATCCCCAAATGAAGCGTTCAATCCGCTTGAATTCTGGAGTGACCATATAGGGTACCACATGCGATAGGTCGTGAAACCTCTGAACATATTCCGCGATCTTCGGACCTTCCATCTTCAAATGCCAGAACTCAGTTTCCAATCTTTGGATTTCAGCGCGAGAACAATACTTTTTGCGCATTAGTTCCTTCAGTTCGGTCCATGTTAGTGCGTAGGCAGCAGCTTCACCAAGTGTCTGTACTTGCAAATTCCACCAAGATAGGGCTCCATCCAGAAATAGCCCAGAAATGTAGGTGACTTGCTGGTCCGGTGCACATTTGCTCATGCGGAGAACAGATTCAGTCTTCTCGGCCCAACGAACAAAAGCGACAGCACCTCCGGTGCCATCAAAGTTGACAGGCTTGCAGTCTAGAAACTGCTTGTAGGTGCACCCTGCACATACGTTACAACATATGAATGGCATTAGCATCCTTGCTAGAGATATCCAATTAGATCATGGTATGTCTTAATGACTTAGTATTACCATGAGGTGGATTGTTGTTGCCATTGTTGTTTGAGCTGCTTCCGCTGGGTCCTCCTTGCGAGGCGGCGTATTGTGTGATGGCAGCAGCGATGACTTGTTGGAGTTCTGCCTCATTGGTAGGCATCGGCGTTTGACGTCTCGGCGGCATCTTCTAAAAGATGGGTTTACGTCGGTCAGGCCACAATAAAGCGTACGTATATAATTATAGTAATAGTACATAACATCTCATGTTATAATCATATCAATCACACAACATCCCATGTTATAAAACATAAATAATCAATCAAAACATCACATATGATGAGAATACTGCGATTGTATTGCCAAACTCGAGACCACATGGTAGAGTGTACAAGTACATAATAGTGTCATACATCATCATCGACTAAGGGCTACATCACCCCAGTCCAAAAGAATATCAAATCAGTGTCAATACATCCCATATACATGATCAACAAACGTCAGAATCAGAATGCAGTCTCCAAAAATGCTGTGTGGTCGGAGCAATCGCCGTCTTCTCACCAACGTCTACCCATGCTGTACTAAAGATGCCCTAAACTGATGGTGGTGGCGGAGGGGGAAAATGGGTGTAGAACAAACGTCGCAAATGGAGCCAGTCCTCCTCCATGGCTCTCTGGGTACGCAACCAAGAAGCAACCTGCTGCTCAACTGCCAAAAGGCGTGCATCATAGTCAGGTAACAATGGTCGAGGGTGCTGTGAAGAAGAAGGGTGGGTTTGACCCTGACACTGGCACGGCGGTGGCTGAGCTCTCTCAAGCTCCTGAATACGCCGTGTGAGTGCCTCCTGCTGGACAACAAACGACATCAGAACGTCCTCAATAGAATACCCCATATGGAAAGGATGGTAGGGGTCGGTCAATGGCATAACAGAAGGTGACGTCCAGAGAAATGGCTCGCTGGCTGGATCAAAAGGTGTCACAAAGAATGGTGGTGCAGCGGGAATAGCAGATGAAGACTGTGGCATAACTGGAATATATGTCGGCACATGTCCAAAGGGACGAGCCGAGGAACCCTCTCCAGGTCGAGCTGGAGGTGTGTACTGTGCAAATGAAAAAGAGAAATCAACGTGACGTGCATCGGTGGTATGAGGAGGAATAGGTGGAAGTTCATCATCCGCAGGAATCCACCCATGCTGGGCGTGCTCATCTCGTGGGTCAATCTGTGCCTCAAAAAGTGCTCGATCAAACTGTACAGGCATAAGGTCAAGGTGTGGTACAACAAGAGGGTCAGCAGGTATATCAGCGATAGGTGGGGGATCAGCATGATCAGCAGCAATAACATGGTCACCCTCCAGTAGTGGTGCATCAGCAGGGTGATCATCAATGGGTGGGTCAGCAATCACAGGATCAATAGGTATGCCAGCATGAGCAGGGTCATGCTCAAGCACTGGGTCAGGAGCAGCTACTGGCTCAAGGGCCATGGCAGGCTCGGGATCAACGAACTCCATATCAAAATCTGCATGATCAGCGAATGCAGGGTCAACTGGGTCTACTGGGTCAACCATAGGCTGATCCAAGTGGATGAACTCTATCTCCCGGTCCGGGTCAAATCCAGGGGGAAAAACAGGGTCTGAATCCTCATCGAGGTCGTGATCGAAAGAAAATCTAGGAGCAGAGGCAGCAGATGATGCCCTGTCAGGATCTGAATCGTGTGAATAGTGCTGTGCGCTCCGAGTGTGTGACGGTGCGGAGGCCACAAACTCGAAGGAGTCTGGAGCGGGTGAGTGTGCAGGTGACTCCTCAGCTGGAGCATCTGCGAGTAACAAAAGACCACCGTCAGCTAGAAGGGCCTCGCCCTCAACATCGTCCTCCAGGGGCTCATCATCAAATAGATCGACGTCGTCGTCAACGTCGGCGTCGAGGAGTATATCGTAAGTAGGATAAACGGCCAAAGGTATGGGAGCAGGGACCTCTACGAGTGGTAGGTACCCAGCAAAAGGGCCATCAGCGGGCTCATCGACAGCGTCGGGCAGCGCAAAGGGCTGAAAGTCGTCCTCGTCTGTGCTGGTAACATCTGATGTGTGGACCTCGTGCTCTGAAGACTCTAAGTCGTCTGATACTATGGGTCTAGGGCCCGTGGTGTCCGAATCACCTGTGCCGGGCGAGTCCATGGTGTCTGTAACACAAACACAAATATGTACAAATAATCAATCATACAATCAGATAAGCACATTAGTCACCAAGTAAGCAATCAAATAATTCTCCTAGTCCCACTAGCCTCCCAGCCTCTCAGACAGCTCTTCCTAGTCCAACTAGCCAAATTCTCCCAGTCCTCTCAGACTGCTCTTCCTAGTCCCACTAGCCTATTCTCCCAGCCTCTCAGACTGCTCTCCCTAGTCCTACTAGGCAACTACCTCGGTCTCCTAGACTGAGCCTCGGTCTTCCAGACCGAGCCTCAGCCTCCCAGACTGAGCCTATAAATAATAAATAAATGTGCTCAACATTTGTTTGTAAAAAGTTTTGGATCTGGACTTGAGTGGTATGCAGTGTAAAAATGTTTTCGTGAAAGCCCTAGTGATCATAGTCTAGACTCGAGAAGGAATCCTAGTTCGCTATGATCAGAGCTCTGATACCAAGCTGTCACACCCTGGCTTTGCGGAAGCGTGGTTATTTTGGTGTGACTTCTTAATACCATAGCTTAATCATAACAAAGCTATATGATAATAAAACCATGCAAGATCATCCATAGATTTAAGTTTTAAAACCGAAGTAACATAACATTGTCTTAGGGACTACAACACCATAACATAAAACATTGTTTTGAAAGACATAAACATCAACATGAATAAAACGCAGTTTAAGATTTGTGACTCGTCCAGGAAAAAGTCACATTTCCTAAACCGGGATGACCTCGGAACCCATATGCAGCGGGAAAACACAACATACCGCGCCAGATCTTTAATTCCCTGAAATACATGTAAGTTGAAAAATCAACAATAATGTTGAGCGAGTTCATGTGTAAGTGAGTAAATAAACCTTTGTATGTATAAAAACCCTGGTATGTAGCAAATAAGGAAAAATAGATCACCAATGGTTTGCAAGGCCATTGATATGTGTGAAGTGCAAGTAGGAAGACTCAAACCTAGCAGATTTATGCGTTGGGTACAAAGTCACCCCGAGGTCCGTTCTGTTTGGGCCTGGGGCTGGGCTCGCTACACCCAGATAGATCTACCGCTCCTGCCCCTCGGTCCTACCTTGAGGATTAATGGCCTCAAGTTTCCGCCTACCCACTCACATGATCTGAATAATAACCCTCCTTACGCTAACCATACCATGTAAGAATTATTCGTAATCATAGTAACATGTATTTCACCCCCGCAGTTTAGAAAACTGAAAACAGTTAGAGAAAAGGGGGACATGAACTCACAGTGGTGCGTCTCTACCAAGTATATCTCCTGATCAAGCGGTTGTGCGACGACCTACACGTACTAAGTCTATTAGACGGACGGCCGTGCCTTAGCTTAAGGTTTAAGTTTTTGGGAAATAGTTAGACAACTATTTCGTGTTTATATTTTTGTAAATACTTGGTAATTATTCTCCTTCCCAAGGATGGGGGATTTAATACATGCGTGTTCGTAAAATTCGAAATACATTATTAAGTCTCACTTAATATATTTTATTTCTTACTTCAAAATATAAATATTCTTCCCAAAATAATACTTTGACAAAAATACGCGCTCATAAATATTTTCTTAAGATGCGTAAGTTACGTTTTAAAGATCAGGTGGTAATAATTATACCGTTGTAACTTATTATTGATTATGAAGGCGTATGCATTATTTCTGTAATCATTAGTACTTGGTAATATTATTTTTGCTCTAAAAATAATATCCGTATATTTCACAAAATAATCATAAACATTTTAGAAGTGACGCTATAAAAAATATATATATATCAAATATATATTTACCCCGTTTCATTTTGTGAAAATCCCACCTCCGATATTTTGTAAATAAAGTCATGGCAAAATTTACGTTTTGAAAACAAGTCAAAAATATATTTACAACACTTGTAGTGAAAATATTTCCAAGTGTTAGGTTTTTAGAAAAATTTTGCCAGAGTTTTCCCTGTAACTGGAGGTGGCCACGCTTTCAAGCGTATCATTTTCTTTTATAATTCAAATCAACAATTTTCCCATTCAACCAAAATAATATCCAAAGCATCAAACTAGTCAAAACATATATAAATCGCATAAATTACATGAACTTGTGGTTTATCTAAAAATGCGTGATAACTCCCACTATTTTTAGTGGATCTTTATATAAATCAACTTCGCTTCTTGAAAGTCTCGTTTTTAAAGGAATTTCATCTTTACAATTTCTTGTAGAATTTGACAATACTAGTTCTTTGTCAAAACTTAGTGTTACACAAGTATTTACACGCTTGTGTGTTTGCTAAAATCATTATTGTTTATGAAAAATCCGTCTTTAAAAGTATGTTTTCTCTTGACACGTGGTCCTTTGAAAATACCGTTTGTAGATCCGTAGATCTACTAGTTTTGAACACTATTTCATAAGTAAAAACGATTTTACACAAGTTCATGTTTAGTGTGTGGTAGAGTTTCATCATTTAACCCTTTGTACACTTAAACAAACTCTATGTCATGATCCATGATCACGACTAATCCGGGTTAGATGATGATCCGAGCTACCACAACATAGATCGGCACTAAATAATTATAACAAGACAAGTCTTACAAGATTTACACAACAACATAGCTTTTATCCAACATTTTTAACATTTTAGTAAACTTTTAGCATGTCTTCATGTAAGTTCATGAGTTTTAACCGTCATATATTATTTTAACCACTTTAAAATAGATCGAGAGTGTGTTTAAAGCAACTTACTACTAGCTCGAGGCTAGGGAAGAAACTACTCGAAGATTGGGTGGATACAAGCAATAGGGTGAGGTCCTTCGCGTTCCGAATGCACTAAACCTCCTCGTATGAGATCCTTAACACTTGTATACTCTTGTAATAGCTTGATGGAAATCGAAAGATGGATGGATGGTAGAGGGGATGTTCGGCCGAGAGCTTGCAAGGAGAGGGAGAGAGAGGAGTGTTGTTTAGTTAAGTGGTTAAGGTTATGGTGGATCAAAGCTTGTTCTTATAGACATTTCTCATGTTAATTGTCCAAGGGTTACTATGTCACCAAGATATTAGACATAGATGATTATTATAATCAAATAAAGGACAAGGGGGGGGGGGGGTCACATATGGTGACCGAATTCGGTTAGGGGGGGGGGTCCTTGGTTGGTTTCCAACTAGATAGTTAGGACATTAGTTAAGTTAAGTTAAGTGATTAGGAGGTTAACTCGGTTAATAGTGTGTTGTGCATTATAGCGGGTGTTAGGGTATTCGGGGACCCTAACTGGTTCAGAAAAAGAAAAGCAATGTATATGGCAATATTTTTATGTTCTGGGTAAAGTCCGGTTGTCCGGTTGGATAGAGATCCGTTAAAGTGCTTAACAAAGCTTTAAAGTGTCGTTATTATTATTTTTAGTGACACAACTTATTCCCGACACTTTGGAAAGTGTCTAGTAACATTTTTCTCATGTTTTGGCACTTTATTAGTTAGCTAGATGCTGAATTTTAATTAAAGTGTTGAATTTTGTACTTAAAGTACGTTTTAGGCACATCCGGTCACTGTAATCTCATTCCTAGTGACGCAGTTCTACAACCCTTATATCCCTACACTCACCACTAGTGTAGCAAACTATCTCAGGCTCTTATAGGCCTTAGAGACAGTACCTGCCTGGTGCTAGTTTTGACAGCACGTTTAATAGGTTATCCGTTCATTGTGCTACTGTGCTTTTGGTGCATCAAGGTTGTCACAAAGGTGCTGTAAGCAAAACATGGAGTGACAACAAGTAAAGTATGATGCAAGTAAGTACATGTATCAGTATTCAAGTAGCAGTTTATCCATAAGTTCAAGTAAGCACAGTAATTAAGCAGTAATTAATTATTAATTAAGTCGTACGGATACCTGGTTTAGTGAGGGTTGTCACAGAAAATACCGACTGCAATGCTGGGCAATACGCGTGATGAACGCCCCTCCGTGCAATCCGCAACGCTTCTGACGTCGGGAAAATGAGGCGAAATACTCCGCCAGGCAGCGATGGAGGGCGCACGGCGTCCCCGTGAATAAACAGAAAAGATAGAACAGGTCGTTTTTGTGACCCTCTCGTTGCTTTTGCCACGCCCAGATATCGACGTGGCAATGCAACGGTGTATGTAGCGAACGAGTGGGTCAGGAATCAACGAGACACGGGCCTTATGACCGAAGGGTACATCACAGAGGGTGGGCCACCAAGCAAGCAACAGATCATCAGGCATAGATGTGATCACGGTGGTATAGATATCCTGAACCAACTCCTCATCAGTGTAGAATCCGGTGGCCAAAGCAAACTGACGTAGCGACATATTCTGTCACTCCCCGAATAAACAGAAAGTTACCTCAGCAGGGGGTGGTTCCTCCATCGGATCGTGCATATCTGAGTTAGGCTGCTCAGCAGGCCGTGGTCGATAGATAAACGTGGAGAGGAACTCCACCATCATAGGCCTATAAGAAGGCCCAGCCGCATAAAAAAACATACGATCCCCCGGGTTATTTTCCCCGATTATACCCCGGGCCCTCTGCTCCTCGCCACACTCCCGTAACGCGTCCCAACACAACGCCCTCTGCTGCCTCACTCTCATACCCCGGAACTTGGCAAAACGTCTGTATTCCGTACTGCTCTGGGGGAAGTCTAAAAAATCGTACTGCTCACAATTACCCCCGGCCATCGGATTGAATACCGAACCACCATTTGGTGCCTGTTGTTCCTCATCTAACGACATATCTGCAACAATTAAAAGTTAATATTTTGTCAAAATATTAATAAAATTACGACAACCCACAAACACCACAGCCAACCCACAACCACCACAGCCAACCCACAACCACCGTCAAACCCTAACCCATAGATACAACCACCACCGTCCGAACCTCAACCACTCTAACAACCACCACCGTCCTAACCTAAACCACTCTAACAACCACCACCGTCAAACACCTCTACCGCCAAACACCACAACCAAAATATTTCAGAAAAAAACCCGTAAAAAAACAATAACAAAAAGGAAAGATGAAGATGTTACTAACCTCTTGTGAAAATTCGCACCGTATGGTTCAATACGGGATAGAAATGGTATACGGGAGAGAGTTGTGTGTGTTTTTGGTGTTTTGGTGTGTGTGTGTGTTTGAATTGATTTTGATCTAGTTTTCCCTCTTTAGTGAGCTGAAATGTTGTTTGTGTTGGTATACACTCCTCATTGGCCAATACGTGGCTTATAGATTGCTTACCAGCAGCCATTTATTGTGCTATGAGCGGCATATAGAGGCTGGTATACACCTCTCATTACCCAATATGCTGCATATGATGCCTTTCTTTTAATAAAAATAGTGATGTAAATAAGTGTTTTTACATTATAAAACAATGTAATTAACATTTTTTTATAAAATAAATGTTGCTTACACTATATTCAAAAGATAATAGAATGTAAATTAAAAAAAATAAAACATAATAATACGATTAAACAGTTTTACGTGTTACAACGAGAACCTACAACAAGTTAATAAAGTCTCTTCGAACAATTCTATTACTACGAAGTAACTTCTTACCCTCTGAAAGACGAGACATGTACATTGTCTCCCACTCCATAGCTTTAGTACTTCGAAACATATTCCATAGTCCATTCGGTGGAGGCATCGGACCATCATCCGTTAACTTAACCATGATGAAATGGCCATCTTCCACATAGGCAATCGAAAGAACAGAATGGCCCTCCGCCGGACCATCAAACATGGGAAAGTATTTTTGACAAACACCATTGCTTAAATGTTGAACAACCACACCAAATTTTTGAGCCACCAACAATCCGGCGTATGGCAAGAACATCCAGCATGCCATTGGTGCAGGTTCCATGTGCAACCAGTTTATTGATCGATATACTGTAGTGTAAAATCCTGGATCAAAAGAGTCAAGAATAGGCCACCACCGGGCTTTGTTAATGAACATCTCATCCAGTAGCTCTTGGCGGACCCACATCCAAGCATTCTGGTCCAACCCCAAACCCATAGCCACCGATCGAAACCCACGGTTACCGTCAGGCTGGGCATCTTCCATATGTGTTATGTATCTTCGATACATAGATGGAAGCCAGTCCTTAAAACGATCGATCAAGTTTTTGTACCTGTAATTGGAAAATATATTGTGGAAAATCTTTATCACGACAAATGTATGTATGGAAATACGTAGGATATTATATAGGTCAATGATTGTTGACGTACCTATCCCCCACCAACAGTGGAAAATCTTCATCTATAATTTCAACTGTCTTTTTAGCCTTATTTTTCTTTGAACGACTGCGTTGCATTACTGGATTTTGAGCGTCCTCGTCCTTCTTTTGGCTTTTGCCTTTTGCTTTGGACCGGGTATCTTTACGTCTCGCAACCTCTTCCTTCTTTTTTTGTTGTGCTTTAGAGGTTGGGCACCCCCGAGTATCTTGTTGTACCTCAGGCGGTTGATGGTCAGTCATACTTGGATTCACCACCTCATTTATCTTCGACAACATACTTTTTAACACTATCGGTGGTTGCGCCTTCAGTTGTTGCATGACTCTGTCCATTTCCTCCCGAAGATTATTATCGTCTTCCTTAAGTTCTTCAGCATTGAAATCTAGTTTTGTCCAGAATTTGTCTACGGCGGCAAGAGGAATTTTGCAATATGTATTTTAAAAACAATAGTTAGAAATGAGGGGGGGGGGGGGTGGGTATTCATATGAAGTAGAATAAGCGGTTGAAGCCTGTTTTTATTACTTGTATTTTCCCACCACTCCATCCGACAAGCACATGGCAACCCACAACTCGTAAAAAGCACATGACCACAAGTCCCCCCTGTTGCGAGCAACGTAGGTATCTTTTTCTTCTCCACAAGCAACAAATCTAATGCTTTCAGGGAAACATTACCACGTAGGTTATCAAAGAATGATATCATGTGGTCCCCCATTTTCAAGGACCGGCTATCCTGAAAAGTGAGGTTTATTTGTATGCGTTGTGACTCTTAAGGAGCGAGCTGTTTGGCCCCTTAAGGTATCTCTTAAACTTAGCATGTTGGCTTTCAACTCTGTTGATTGTATGTTGACCAAAGTTAGGGCTTGTGTTAGTCCAGGCTGAAAAAAACTTTTCTTTATAGGGTAGTAGCCAGACAGTATACAAATAGTCAAAAACTCCTGAAAAAAACAGAATATAACGATTTGTAATGTTTGTATTGTAACACCCCGACCAAAGAGTGAAACAAAATTTTTCTGATAAATTAACTATTTTTAAATAATTAATTAAACAAATAAAACTATGTAATTATTGGATTAAATTGGTTAAAAATCGAATTTTAGGAAAAATATCAATTTTATATTTTCGAACATCATTCTGATGTTAAAATAATTATATAAAAATTTTCAGGTTTTATAAAATTAGTTTACTATTTTTATTGAATTTAATAAAATTAAAACTAACTTAATTCATAATAATTAGATAAAACCGGAAATAATTATAGTTTATATTTTTAGTAAATCAGGTTTGATGTATATGAGTTTATAAAAATGTTAGTTTTTATAAAAGTGATAAAAAAAACGTAAAAATAAAATAAAATGTGTGTGCCCGGTTGGATTTTAAGAAGTGTATAAAACAACTAATGTTAGGATAACTATCAGCTCCTGTATAGGAGGATAAACTGGTTAAGAAGGGGTGCTTTTACACGAGTGGTCCGGGTTCGATCCTTGCTAAGGGGCGGGTTATACAAGAAACCCCCCCTTTTTGTTATTCTAATTAACGTAGTTAACTAAGTTAACTTTTTTTAAAGTATAAAACAACTAATGTTAGGGTATCTATCAGCTCCTGTACAGGAGGATAAACTGGTAAAGAAGGGGTGCTTTTACACGAGTGGTCCGGGTTCGATCCTTGCTAAGGGGCGGGTTATACAAGAAACCCCCCTTTTTTGTTATTCTAATTAACATAGTTAACTAAGTTAATTTTTTTTAAAGGATTTCTTATTCAACATTTAACTTGGTTAAAATTTTAGAGTTAAAATAAGTTTCAAACAAGACAATTTCAACCCTTATACTTTAGATTTCAATAATTACATTTTATGCCCAATACTTTGTACTTTTAAATATTTAAATAATGTCAAAATAACCCCTAGACTATAACTTTCAATAAATGACAGTTTAGTCCCTGGACTTGGTTTTAACCATTTTTAAGCAAGTTTCAAACAATGACAAACAAGTCCCTCAACTTATAGTTTCATAAAATGTCAAAATAGGCCCCTATAGTTTGTAATATAATACGTACCTGATCTATGGTCGTCAGTCAGTCGCGTAAATAGCCGCTCAAAGTTATAATTGTATAGCGTCTCAGTGGCAGAATTACACAATCGAGACCAAGAAAGCTTGAATATTTTCCATTCTTCAGCCGTTGCAAATTTTGCCTTGGTGTGCTTTAGAATATTTTGTGAGATGTGCCACCTACATAGCAATTTGGATGCTTATGGGAATACTTTATCGCAAGCATTCATCAAAGCTTTATCGCAATCTGTTACTATCACGCGCGGTTCCATTCCCTCTTCCAACAATCCTTTGAGCTTCTGTAGGACCCACAAGAAGTTATCCTGTTTTTCTTTAGAGATAAAAGCATGAGCGACACAAAACGACTGGTGTGTCGATGTCACACCCACAATTTGAACAAACGGAAGTCTATACTCATTCGTTTTGTAAGTGGTATCAATCATCAACACGTGTGGGAAAGCACGCCACATATCGTACGAGTACCGATGAACAAAAAAAACCTCCTCGACCGCATTTGTTTCGGGATTCACCCGGGTGTGGTAAACATACCTTCCTTCATGCAACATTTGCTCCAATATCTGCATTGGAGTCTGATCACCGTACATTTTGACTTTAATCTTTTTTATCACGTTTTGTATGTCTCGTAGAATGCACACGCTCTGTGGGTTTTATTTTCTTATGGTTAAATGTATGTTCGTAGGCTCCTTGTTTTGAATATAAAGTCTCTCAACCAATGATTCTTCGTCTGGGCTCAACCTTCTCGCAAACGCGTGACCCTCGAGAAATACCCCAGGCTCATGGTTATAATCCTTTTGCTTCACCACTAAGCTCCAATTGCCACTACTTGCGTCTAGTTTCCCTATCATTTTAAAAGGACACCCAATCTTCTTGCTACCAGAATGCCGAACTGTTGCTTTACTTTTGCATGTGCCTCCACGGTCGCATTGCAACCATATCTTCACTGTCCTTGCTGACGAATCTTCACCTTTTGTTACCGTCCGTTGGGTCACAATGACGTAACCTTTCGCATTTTCTGTTTTGTAAGCCCAATTCTTTAACTCGTGAAGTGTCGCAAATACCTGAAACAACGGTAATTTAAAACTATGTTTAAAACTATATTTGTTTAAAATCTAATAAACCTTATACATAACGAATAACACGTAAACAAAATCAACTTTGTCTAAATTCTAATAGGCACCCTTCTAATAAACCTATACATAATGAATAACACGTATACAAAATCAAAATTGTCTAAAATTTAATAAACATTATACATAACGAATAACACGTAAGTGACGGTTATGTTATACCTTTCCTTGTTTTTTCGGGTCATTAGCACCATCGTCCCCGCCACCACCATCGTCCTCGTCTTGATCACTTTCCTCGAAGTGTGTAACACCTTTCTCGATTTCGTTATCGTCTTCCTCGAAGTCAAAAGCACCTTCCTCGGACTTTTTCTTGCGTTGTTTTTCCTGATGGGAATGGTAAGTCCCGTATGCGTGTTGCGGATAGCTTTGAGCCACGTAAGATGGTCCCGCCTCCTCTACGACCTGAAACAACTTAATGGTTATACTAATATAACCAAAACGACAAAATGAATTTTTTACCTGGTTCAAATCAGGCATCACGGACCGCATCCTCCCTTCCTGATACGAATGGTAAGTTCCAGCGTGTTGCGGATAGCTTTGAGCCACGTAAGATGGTCCCGCCTCCTCTACGACCTGAAACAACTTAATGGTTAGACTTTAATAACCATAACGCCGATATGAATTTTTTACCTGGTTCAAATCAGGCATCACGGGCCGCACACTCCCTTCATCACAATGACGCACGGAAACCACCTCCTCCTCACCTCGATCAACGCCGGGTAATCAAACGCTTTCGGAGACGTATGACTCATTCGAAATTTCACCAAAAAATATCCAAAGTCCCAATTTGACATCGTGATTCGAATCTAATTTAACCGGACCGTTTATTTGAAAATTTTTATCATTTTCATCACTTTTTTTGGGATTTTTGAACATTTGTATTACATGAATCCCGTAAGCTTGGGGTAAAGGGAAAAAATTCGAAACAATACGCAGCGTATAGGACCATGAGCGCGTATATGCGGATCACCTTTTCAGCCTTTTCAGTCTGAACTCCGCTGTCTTGTCAGCAATATACCTTAAATTCAGATATTATAGTACCAATGAGCAGTGTATAAAGCAATGAGAGGCCTATATGGTTTAATGCTCCAACTACCACCTTTCCACTACTAGAAAACATGGTTTTTGTCATGTAATTTTTGGTTACAAAATGGTAGCAATTTCCTTGTTGTCACCAGTTTGCCACCGAAAATACGGTGACAAAAACACCCGTGTCAATTGCCCTAATGCCACCAAATAGCCACCATTTTTATATTTTGCTACCTTATTTTACCACCACAAAATTGGTCAAAATTATTTGCCACCGTTTCATGTTTTCTACGCTCCACCTTATTTGCCACCGAGTTGTGACGTGTTTTCATACCATTTAGCCACTGAAATTGCCACCATTTAGCCATCGGTTTTTGTATGTTTTGATATCATTTAGCCACCGATATTGCCACCATTTAGCCACCGATATTGCCACCATTTTTTTTACACAATTTGCGAGTTTTGATACCATTTAGTCACCGATATTGCCACCATTTAGCCACCATTTGCAACCATTTAGCCACCGATATTGCCACCATTTAGCTACCGATATTGCCACCATTTTTTTACACAATTTGCGAGTTTTGATACCATTTAGTCACCGATATTGCCACCATTTAGCTACCATTTGCAACCATTTATTTGCTACCATTTACTCATTACTACTGGAATATTGGTTTGGTTTGGAATATTGGTTTTTAGTTCAGATTTTTTTCTCCCTGCTATTTTCATCAAAATTACATATCAATAAAACTACAAATAATATAAAAGAAGTCTAATAAAATCCCAAAATTATATAAAACATCTCGTTTTCAAAAGCATATAAAAAATACCAACTAAAACATAAAATAACTAAAATTATCCTAATAAGATAAACATCTAAACATTCAAAACCAAGTGTTTATCTTCGAACTGTAGCTGTTAACATAGCTTCAATTTGTGACATCCTATCAAGCATAGCATCTTTATCCACCTTATGTTTTTTCTTTTTCAGCCAACAACCCCGCAATAATTCCATTGAACCTTTCTTTTTCTTCATCTTTTTCCTTAACGAGCTCCTTGATAACAAAGTTCAACTTTTCAATCTACAAAACAACCAATGAATAGAATCAAGAAATCAAAATTAACAAAAAATAATAATGGGTCAACTTTTTTTTTTGGGTAAATAATGGGTCAACTTCGTTGCAAAGAAAACAAAAATACAATTGTAAGCTACAATTCAAGTGCTAGAAGCTAAATAGCATGTCCTAGTTTGTTTACATATTAAGAAGGAAATTATACCTAATTTAAAAACATTTTTTTGTATGAAATCAATATGAAATTCCTTAACATTCTCACTTATTTCTAGAACAATCTGTATAGAAGGGTGGCATGCTTATGCCAAAGTTAACCTTGTTAAACATTTTCAAAGGTTATTTACCTTTGTTAAAAATTTAGAAGACATTTACCCTTAATAGGGCAAAAGTTAGCAATTTTCCTTCAAGAAATTCCAATCTTAGAACAAAATTGTTAAGAACCCGTATAACCTGTTATACCAATTGGACCCATCCACCCGATTTGAGATAAAACACAACCCAAATATTTACGATGCATTGACTCACCTCAACGCTGCCTCTTTTAATCTGTCAGAATATCAAAAGAAAAAAACAAAAAACAAACGGTAAGTCGAAGATTGATCAGATAAAACAATTGTGGTTCCCAAGAAGCAGGGCTTACATTCAATACAATTTGAGAAATTCTCCCACCCATGTATATAGCTGCCATCATCCAACCTAACCAACTGCCCATACACCGTATTACTTCCACCACCCTCCTGCAAAACTCATGTAATTAACCAACTTATTTGAGCTCGAGCTCGGCTCGCGAGTAAAACCCAAAGCTCGAGCTCGGCTCGAGCTATTTTAAGAATAACCTCAGACGAACTAAAAACTCGGCTCGAGCTCGCTTCAGCATCGCTTAAACGAGTCAAAGCACGGCTCGAGCTCGGCTCGCCAATGTTATCATCATTATCATTATATTATATATAAAATAAATAAATTTTTGTTTGTGCTCGTTTAGGCTCACGAGCCTAAACGAACTTTGTATTTCAGGCTCGGGATCGATAACTAAACGAGCTCTATTTCAAGCTCGGGCTCGTTAAAGCTCGGCTCGTTCGATGCTGTTTTTAGACCTAATACTTACCAGACCCACATTTAACTTGAATTTTATGACAAAACTTAACCCTATTCTTATCTAAAAGTTATTTTAAATTTCATGATATATTATCAACTTTGGGTGCGGGTCCATAATATGTTTGACCTAAAAAAATTCAACCCTAGCTGTATGTGTTAATAAAGTTTTCAGCAATTACCACAGAATATATGCCTAAAACGCCATTCGTTTCCGTGTAAATCCTTAGCCACCAATTCCTGTGTTGGGGGTTGCTTAGACATGTCCTGCCCAAAATGAACAAAAAACATGATCACAATCATTACAAATTAAACTAACACAGGAAAGAAATAGAAAGAATTTTTTTTATGGAAACTGCTTAACCAATGGAGGAAGGCATTAATCAGCATGTCTTCTAAAAACTGAAAATCCAGCATGTGTACTAGTATCCGAAGCAGTCAACGTCTTGCAAAAAGAATGCACACGAAACTTCGATTCTAAAGGCGGCGGTGTTTCCTTCTTAACTGCATTCTCGTCTTGCTGTCATCACAAAAAACGTCGGCAAAACGATCAACAATCCAAACACTAAATAAAACAGATCATTTTGACTCGTCGTCGTCAAGTTCATAATACTCACATTCTGTTCAGGCATCAGAGTGATCTGCGCAAATACCTCATCTGTATTCGGTTCAGCCTACACTCACACATCCATACAAAATTAATTAAACCAACCAACAAAACACAACACCAAACATCCAGCTATACATCTTCAATAGCTATACCTTCAATTGGACGTTAAAAAGACGGCAAAGTATCTTCGCCGGAAGGTTATAAACCGGCATCTGTTGATCTGCCACCTGATTGGTAGACGCCTCAACCTATTCAACATCAATCAACAAAAACTACTTAAACACTTAACATCACAAACATATAACACAAATCATCAACACGAACCTATTCAAAACCCTAATTCACAATTAGCTGTAACATATTGTCTAACCAAACCAGATTTACAAAACTTCACAAAATGATTCGAAATAAACCTGTTCTATGTGTCCTTGAGGAAAGTAAAACACTAGTTCCCCTTCTCGTGGCACCGTAACAAGCGGAGGCTGGATTCCGTGTTCGAGGCAATAAAGCTCCCAACATGAGTTACCGACTTGAATACCTGCTTGACCTATGTGTATGCTTATGATCGTTGTAGGGCTCGTAAAATCAAAACAACAGATCAACTAAAAACTAGAAATCGGCAAAATCGAAGTGATTTTAGTTAACAAAACAATTGAATAAACCCTAGGTACTACACTAGAAACAACAGATCAACTAAAAACTCGAAATTGATGAAATCGAAGTGATTTTAGTTGACAATACAGTTGAATCAAGTGCGGAAATGAAGAGAGAGTGGAGGATTTGTACCTTACGAGTGGATTTCCATGGTGATTAGGAACCCTAATTACGAGAATTTGGGGGGTTTTGTGTCTCTATGTGGAAAGTGTAGTGACAGTGAGATTTGATGAAGGTTCTGTGTGGTGGCTAAAAGTAAAAAAGGATTAACAATATCATCGGTTTAGACGTAGGGTAGCGGGTTCTTTGAAATTGCTTCTGCAAGAGGCTTAGTTCTTCAATCGCAAAGTTCTTTGAATGACTAGACGCAGGGGAACGGGTGAAAAGCAGGGATTAAGATTTTGGGGGAAAGTTCTTTGAAACCCTAATTAAGATTTTAAAGCGCGCAGATCCACTAAAAAATAACCTTCTATTTGAATTTTCATGTTGCCACCAATAATATGGTCACAATTAACAAATACCTTTTTATTTTTCGTGTTTTTGCGTAACTTTCCCACAAATTGCCACCAAAAATAAAAAGGTGCAAAAAATTGCAACCATTTTGCTACCATATCATGATAAATACACTTATTTTCATTTCCGTGGCAAATCGGTGGCTAAATTTGCTACCATTTTTTTCGGTAGCAAATTTTGGTCACAATTGCCCAATTTTCTAGTAGTGTTCTAATACACCGCTCATAGGGCAATGAGGGGCGTATAACTTTACTTTTTCTGACATAATTAATGCACTCAACCCCTATACAAACCTCATTGCCTTATACGGGGCTGCTGGGGGGGGGGGGGTGGGGTGTCATTACTTTTGGGGGATGTACCAATACCCTCACTCATACATATATGTTTAGTTAAAAGATTAACAATATACACATGTGTATAAATCCAAAAAAAAAAAAAAAAAAAAAAATTTAATCCTTAAAGAAAAAGCTGCGATGTTTCCAAAAAAAAAAAAAAAAAATTTGCATTTTTTTTCACTTTTTTTTGCTTAGGGAAAATGTGTGGTCTAGATTGCTTCTCAAGTTTCTCAAATAGGGTGGACTTCTTTAGGATCCCTACCCTATATATATATATATAGGTAAAGAGTACTGTACAATATTGCTTATCGTACATTACGTACGCTACAATCTCAGCCGTCAGATCATCTTCCCGCATTTCAAAATCGCATGTTGTTTTTTTTATAACAATTTCGCATGTGATAATTTTTGATGAATTCGCATGTTGTTTTTTTGTACCAATTTCGCATGTGATAATCTTGATGAAATAGCATGTTGTATTTTTTATAACAATTTCGCATGTGATAATTTTTGATGAATTCGCATGTTGTTTTTTTGTACCAATTTCGCATGTGATAATTTTGATGAAATAGCATGTTTTTTTGTAACAATTTCGCATTTGGTAATTTTGATGAAATCGCATGTGTATAATCTCTGTGTGTGTTACTGTTCATCTTCTTCTCTTCGATTGCTGGTCGATCATTGTCAGTCTTCTTCCCTTTGACCCTTACAACTCCCAAATTAGTAGTTCTTATTATCGATATCGCACCAAAAGGAACGAAGGGAGGTTGGGGAAGAAGAATTTCAGGTTTTTGAATTTGATTTAGGGTTTGATTTTGAACTATCATCGGTCAATTACAGAGATTTATGACCTTGCAATGACGTTTTTAACCTTCCTGGTATGATTTAGATATATTAAAATGATTAATTTAATCATTTAAATTAGTTTCGCCCGCGTTTGATCGATTGAAGATCGTACGGCTGAGGGCATCGCGTACATAATGTAAGATAAGAGGTATTGTACGTTAACCGGCCTCTTCATATATATATATATATATATGGGTTTTTTTTGGCACTCCTTATACTAGGGTGATTCTTCACATAAATGTCTGTGATAAATTAGGTCACACTTCGTATGTTACACATATAGTTGCTCGACAAAACTTATAAAATTCTTTTGGATCGTAGAACCTTGGTATCTAACGATTGGATCCGACCCTTATAGGTTAATTTATTGATAAATACCTAATTATAATATAATTATACTGGTTTGTTATTGAATAAATCAAACAATGTACTTCTATAGTTTAAACTAAAAATGTATAGTTGTGTGTAGAAGAAACCATGTATATTAATCAAATAAATTCAGTGGGTGTGTAGAAGAAACCATGTATATTAATCAAATAAATTCAGTGGAACTTAATTGTTTTATTTTATAATCTATTGACTAGATCTTAGTACGGTGGACTTATTGAAGCACTTTTTAAATTACCATATCAACATTGTTTAGAACATAATTTTTATCTCACTCATCTCACAACTCTCTCTTTCATACTATAAAAAAGAGAAAAATCATTCAATCTTTTTCATCTCAGAAAGAAGGGTGTCAATATTTTTTATCTTGCCAATTTCTCAACCAATTTTTAAATAATTAACTTAAATAAATAACAACAAATTTATTTAATAATTATTAAGATAGTATGACCGGATTTTTTATTATAATTTTAGAACGATAATCTTATTAAAAACATGGCACAAAGACCCTCCAACGAAGCGAAGCACGAGAGGAAACAAAGCAAAAATAAAAGACGACATAAGGAAAACAAAACAACACTTAGACGTAGCAAAGCGGGTCAGACAACCATCCATCCAACCCCAATCCGTGCGTTTAGACCTATGCTTGATCCAATTAAACAGAGTAGAAACTATCTCTCCATGCAGCTTATCAACCGATCACTTGATTCCCCTAAAGATCTTGCCGTTCTTCTCCCTCCATTACAACCAAACAGTCGTATACATAATGTATATATGTTGGAGCTCGGGCTTGATTTGAGGACAATTCAGAATCAACTAGAGTTTTGATGAGCTTTGTAATATATGTTGGAGCTCGGGCTTGACTGAGGAGGACTCAAAATCAACTCAAGCGCGGTTTGAAAAACTCAGATGTTCATATATAGTTTGTATTCATAAGAATATTTGGGCACAAATCAAAGAACTTTTTGAAAAGGTATAACAATAGTAAAATCCAACAATAGAAAAATTAACAAATGAATGCAATTCGAACCCACATAAGAGTTAAACGCTTCTTTAAAAAATTCAAACAGAAACGTACTAATATCAAATACTCATATGGTTAGTTCTAATATGAAAATGTAATCTTTACTTTTTAATACTTCAAAACATGTTGGAAGACATTTTCAAGATTCTTTCAACCAAGTATGCTTTCATTTCGTAACGACTTCTATTTTATAAAGTTTAACAAGTTTTATAGAAGAATTTCAATACATTTGATTTCTTTCTAAAATTTTTTTTTTACAAAACACTTTTGATTTTATAAAACTTTTGCCAGTGGCTATTTTTTAACTTTGCATTGTCAATTCTCATTAGCTTAATATTTTATAACACTTTAATATTTTGTAAACTTTCGTTTAGTTTACAAATAAAAGTGTAGTTATTTTCCAATGATCTAAAAGCACAAATTAATTACATTTCAATTGTCCTTAAACTGATATATCTTTTATATAGGTTGGAGATATTTGGACACCCTCTGCGCCTATTTGGACACTTTTGTGCCCTAGACGCCTCGTATAGGGCTATACGAGGCGTCTAAGCACTGAATTCAAGGGGGTCTCAGAGGGTGTCAGGCACAAAGTTTAAGGAAACCTATACGAAGGGTATAGACCTATACGAGGCGTCTAATGTTGGTTTTTTTTTTTGGCTGAAATGAGGGGTGTTTTGGTGGGTTTTGGTGTGGTTTTTTGGATAGTTTTTGAAGATGTGTTTTTTGGTTGAATTTTTTTTTGTTTTTAAAAAAAGTTTTTTTTTGTTTTTTTGTTTTTTACACTATAAAAAAGTTTTTGTTTTTTAAAAATCAACTATTTTAAAAATCGGCTCTTTAAATATATTATATCGATTAAATATTGTTTCCGATTAAATCGGCTCTTTAATGTTTTTAACATATTACTTTTTTATTCTTCCCATTAAAATTTTATCTCGTTCAAATATTGTTTCCGTATTATATTCAAAACATATTTTGTTTCCGTATTATCTCAATTTAAGACAACAATCATTAGGTAACCGAATAACTGAAAACAAACATAAATATAACATATATAAGATAACTTTGTACATCCATAACAAAAATATATAAGATAAGTTTGTACATCTATAATAAAAATAAAAACAACAACAGGTCTATGCATCCAAATCCGAATCTGGATGTGGCTGCTGCTGCTGCTGCTGATGTGGTGCTCGAGCCGGTGGAAGCGGTATCGGGGGCCATCCCTCTCTCTCTCGTCTATCCTGCTCGCACTGTACCAGCCAACCTACCAAATCGTTGAGCCTGTCAAGCTCGGCTCGTACATCCGGATGTAACGCAGCTCCTGGGGCACGACCTGGAATAGTGTGACGTGGAAACTGAGGCGCCCCGGCAGGTGGCGGTGGCTGTGGCACCGCTGCACCGTCTACATCCTCCGGAGGCTCCTCCACAGGCACTACATCAGCAGGATCTACAGGAGGATAAACGGGCTCGAAATGCTCTGGTAGTGCCTCCTCTGTCCATATGCCCCCGGTATCGCGGTTTTTAAACCGCGGGCCAACTGCGAACCTTTGACATCAGGCTTTTTTGCTGAGCTGGGGGTGCGACTCTAATTGTTGTCTAACAATATTTAGCTCTTCGACCACGTCCACGTCATCGTCTATCAATTTACAACTTTGGAAGTTAAGTTTCCGCCAGAAGACGTCTATGTCTTCGAGTTGAATCGGACGCTCTGCACGGTTAAAAACAACATTGTTTAAGTCACATGATTAACGGAAATATATCACACAAGTGTTGTACGTTTAACAATTATTACCTTCAAGCATGTACTTTTCTATCCTGCAAGCACAGGGCAACCCATAGCTGTGCCACATTTGGCAACCACATGATGAATGAAAGCGCTCCAAGACATCTAGCTTCCTAATTGCCTCTCCCCTCAACAAGTCAAGGGCTGTATGGGATACTTTACCAAGTAGGTGTTGAAACAACGGGTGTTTGTGGTGGGTCATTGTTTTTTCGATGCTATCTCGAAAAGTCTTCCTTATTTCACCGAACTGTGTCTCAACTATATCATGGACACAACCAACTATACGGTCGAGCGAGCTCCTATCTTCAACGTATCTCTTTAAGTTGGCGTGTTGGCTCTCAACTCTGTTTGTGGTACGATTACCAAAGTTGCGCCTCTTATCAGTCCACGCAAAGACGAACATCTCCTTATAGTCTTTTAGCCAGTTATCGTACACGTATTTGAAGACTCCTAAAACGTAAAAATAATTTAATAAAATTTGCATAGGTGAGTCGTATGTTATTATAAAAACTTACTAGAACGTTTGCACTCCACAAGTCGTTGTCGGATGTTGCGCAAGTGGTACTCGTAGATGAGTATGGATGGAGACTCAATCAATGTCCCCCAGAATGACACAAATTTCTTCCAGTCTTCGTCTGTGAAGGCACCCTTGCAGTTCTTCATAACATTCTGTTGTATGTGCCACCTGCAAAGAAGCCTGGAGGCGTTTGGAAATACTTTAGCACACGCGCCCATAAGGGCTAGGTCTCTATCGGTTAAAATCACACGTGGCTCCATGCATTCATCCAACATTGACTTGACCCTCTGAAGCACCCACACAAAGTTATAACCCCGTTCTTTACTAACAACGGCATGCGCGATAATAAACGATTTGTTGGTAGGCGTCATACCAACAATCTGGATAAAGGGCATATTGTATATGTTTGTTTAGTACGTCGCATCGATCAGCATGACGTGGGGGAATGCACGCCACATGCATCTCGAGTCCCGATGAAGAAAGAAGATCTCTGTTACGATCTCTGTTCCGGGTTCCTCCTGTGTCTCGTAAATAAAGTCGTTGTTTATCAGTATGTTTTCTAGTGACTGCATGGGAGTCAATCCTTGTCTTTGTTCGGCTCTAATCTTCGCCACAACGTTTTGAACGTCTTTCAGAACATGAAACCTGTCGGGGTCCTGCTTCCTTATCGTTTGAAATATTTTGCGCGACTCCATGTTTTGAGCTGTCAGCTGCTTGATCAGTTTCATTTCGCTTGGAGTAAACCTTCACACAAACGCGTGGGCCGACAGGTCCTCACAAAGTTCGTGGTTATGTTCAATTTTTCCGTCTTTAATCTCCCAGGTGTCATACGGGTGGTTTCGCACAGCCAGCAGGTAAAACGGGCAACCGGTTTTTTTGCTTCCGGCTTTTCTAAGTGTTGCTGTAGTCTGGTGCTCACCACCACGATCACATTCAAGCCATACCCTCCCGATTCTTCCCCCGGTTTTCTTTGATCGACGGGTGACAATAACGAAACCATCCGCGTTTGCTGTTTCTTGTATCCGATTCTTTAGTTCATCTAAAGAGTTGAAAACCTGTAACATCGACAATAATAATAAATTATTTTAATAAATAAATAATAATAATAATAATAATAATAATACTAATAATAATAAAAATAATTAAATAATACAAAAATAGTAATTAATACCTGCTTTTTTAAGTACGGACTGTCCTGGATGGGAGGTGTCTCACCACCATATCTACCATATTCACCATAACCACCGTCTCCTCCGTATCCACCGTCTCCTCCGTATCCACCGTCTCCTCCGTATTCACACCCGTATCTATAATCCGGATACCCTTGTTGCGTCGGATAACTTGGTTGACAAGCATGGTATGAGTCATCTACAGAGGCTGTTTCATCAACAGGGGTATGATTGTTTAAATCTAGAAACAGTTTGTTTTGTTCTCCTTGTATACTAGACACAACCTCCTCTTGCTCATTAGAATCGGGAACGCAAGACTCCTCCAAAATAAAGAACCGTATCATCATTAGTAAATAATAAACTAAAACAAAAACTAATTAAAACATTTAAGTACCTGTACTGTTACCGGATCGCTTTCGGGCACCCAGTTCTCGCTATAATACTGCCCGAAGACATAGTTGCCGTCCCAGTATGATGACATTTCAACACTTCGGGATGATAAGAACACAAATGCAAAGCAGAATGAAAGAAGAAGAAGAAGCAGAATTAAATGTTGAATGCTCGGGGGTGGACAAAACATACACTGTATGTTGCACTTTTTCATAAGTCTTAGACGCCTCGTATAGCTCTAGACCTCTCGTATAGCTTTAAGTCACTTGTCAAATGTATAGTAAATCAGTCACTGAAGACGCCTCGTATACGAGGCGTCTTAGTGCCTCGTATCCATCCCTCGTACAGACCTATACTCCCCGTCTGATGTGACTGATTTGACATTGTGCTTTGGTGCAGAGCTGGTCGGAAAAGTAACCCTATACGCCTCGTATAGGTCTATACGAGGCGTCCTGAAGGGTGTCAAAATAGGCATTAAGATGTGTAAATATGTAGACCCTTTATATAAGTGAATGTGTAGGCATATGGTTGATTTAAGAATTTAAAGTTTTGACTTGATTACTTCTCCAGACACACTATGGTTAAACCGTCCCATTGACTGTGGTTTTTTTCTTTCAGCACTTGACAACATTTTACCGAATACACCGGTTCGGTACCGGTGTTTTACTCGTAAATACTGGTACGGGTACCGAAAAACAGAGAAAGTGGGTACCGGTTCCGGTATCGAATATACCCGGTACGGTTCGGTACCGGTACCCAGTACCAAATGCTCATCCTTAGCTGGAGGTCCAATTTCCGGTCATTCCCGTAGCAAGAAGCCCACAATTGACGTATGAGGAGGGTGCTAATGGGTTTGGAAGGAACGAGTTTTGTGATTTGGGGTTTTGTTTTAGGTCAAAAGGGTTTTGTTATGTTTTATCACATTAAAGAAAAAGAAAAATAAATATAATTTAATCAGTTCTCACAACATATCGTGGCTACTAGGTCCAAATTAGGCGGGCTTTTTTTTCACGAATCTCGCCCAACATTTGTCAACAATACGTTGTCGCAACAGGGCCAGATAAATGAATTTTTTTAACTGCCTTGTCTAAACGACAGGTCGTCGCGACAGAGGGAGCTATAGCGACGACACTCGCCGTTGTCGTCACTATTGATGTCGCCTCTATAACCTCTGATTCTTGTAGTGAAAAACACAATTTTCTTTTTTAATTTTAGATTTCGAGACTAAAATACGTGCTTAATAAGATAAGAAAAAAGATTTAAAAAAAATTCCTCCTTCAATCTCAGGTTAAGCTCAATTTGTATGTTAAGACTTATTTATACCGAAACCTAACTTATTATTTATATTCACGTTTTTATTTGTAACAAGATCGAGTATTTGTCTCAATACATCGTTATTATAAATACAAACCATACTATTTATAATGATAGTATCAATTATAATACATCGTTTTTACCGAGTTCAAGATATGATTCCTCTTCAGGTCACTAGTTTCACCTGAATTCCTCAAGTCAATATTTGGAACAATCAAGATATTAAATAAAACTATTTATGGTCTTAATTTACATTGTATATTGGTGTTAAAAATATAAAACAATATATCTAAAGATTCGTTTTTACAGAGTTCAAGATATGATTCCTCTTCAGCTCACTTGTTTCACCTGAATTCCTCAGTCAATATATGGAACAATCTAGATATTAGATAAATTATGATCTTAATTTTTTTAACTTTCCAGTTTCGATCCATATATTATCAGCAAATGGTATTACTTTAATTGACATTTTAATACATATTATACTACATATTAAAAATTGAAGTCTTTGAACAGTAATTCGAACAGTAACGGGGTGTTTTGGGAATTTCACCAAGTCTCATCCGACAAATACCCACCCCCTTCTCCTTTCTTCACAAACTAACCCTAACCCACATGAAAGAAAGTCTGGAGAGAGATAGATGAGAGAAGAGATGGGAGACAGAGACGGAGAAGTCTCCGGCTTCGACACGGTGGACGCGCCGCACATGGCTCTCCGGCGTCGACATGACATACAGGTCCGATGTACATGGTGGTGGGTTATGTCGGCTCTCCGGCGTCGGCAATGGTGAAGAGGCATCCACAGGGCGGAGGCAATCCGACTTCGATTGAATGGTTTTGTTGTAATGGATTTCTAATTTAGCCTCAGATTGATGCTTTTTTGTTCTTTACTCATTTTATTTTTTTTGGTGTTCTTTTGGTTAGATCAGGGTTCCGACGAACTGATTCAAGGTGTGTGCATGTATCTTTGTGGTTTTTGATTTTCAGCAACAAAAGTTTAGTGTCTTTTCTTTTAGCCACAGGTAGGTGTCACCGGCTTTCACTAGATAACAACACAGGGAGAGAGAATCGCGTGAACAGAAGCGGCCACCCTATTTTGTTTCATTGACCATCTATGACTTCGTATAGCAGCGGCGACGAGTGGGGCTGATTCCGTCCGCCTTCGGTGTCTTCAATTGTTGATCTGTGATATGGTTCCTGCTGACTTCAGACCCTAATTTCTTTTACAATTGTCGACTTTGGTTCATCTTTGACTCCCTTGAATCTATAAGTTGATACTGCTGCTTGAACTTATTTGACAACCGTTAAAATTTGTTGCTTTGATATGAACATTTCGGAAGCCTTGATAATGCAAATTATATTTTGTAGATTGTGGGGCAGTGATGATGCACATTAATGTGTGGTTTTCGTTGTTTTGGCATGGCAACCGTGATGGCAATGTAAAGCCATTTCTGCCTTTACATTGCAATCGGTATGCAGCCGCACTGAGGTCTACCAATTCTGAGCCCTAATTATAGCATATATTACAGACCAACATCATTGAATATATTATTATAGTTGCATTTGAGGAATTAAGATGACCTTTGAAGAAGAAATAGAGATATCGATGAAGACGTGTAGTAAGTGCCATTATTTCAATTTCTGGGCTTTATGATATGGGATTGATTACAAATGTTTGTGTAGGCTTTCAAAGTTTATTGCTTGATTTCTTTGGTACTGTATGCATTTTTTATGATCTTATGGGGTCATGTGTTATGTGTTATGGCATCAACATTATCTACATCATCCATGAAGACATTTGCCAATGCTGCACTACTTTAAGGACCAGCCATAGAAAATTGAAATACAATACAATACAATTTAGTGTATAATTAACATTGCCACATGGATTTTCAAGGCCCATAAAGGTTTTCTTCATCATTCTTTTAAATTGTTAGCAAAAAATTTAGACATCTAATTAACGGTTACTGAATTCGACATGTTAATGAATTTACTGTATGTTTACTTATACAAGTGTTTAGTGTCACATAAGTTCGATGGTCTTCCACTCTTTCTTTTGGTTTAAAACATGATATTTTCATCTTTTCAAATCACAATGTGGTATTCTGATCCGTCTTTTTAATTTTGTAGTTCACTATGTCGGCTGTTTGCTTCATGGAACTCGGTTTGCTTCGAGCTATGATTGGAAGACGCTGTTTAAGTTCAAGCCCGGGCTCTGTACTGGATTAGATAAATATTTTATATCAGATTGTGTTTATAATCACTTATTATTAATGTCACAATGGAAATGAACAGTGGATTTGAGATGTGGTTTGCTCCTATTGATTGATCTGGGCGGTCATCCATACGTGTCTATTTTCCCCTACTGGCCTCTATATGCAAACAAAACAGGCAAACAAAACTGGTGGCTAGAGAGAACCCCAACCGGAGAGTCTCCGACGACTGGTCCGCGATAAAGAGAGAGAAAGACACGGTAGTTGTGGCTCTGTCGGACACGCTTAGATACGGCAACCGCCGGTGGCGGTTTGAAGTCATGGTGAGGTCGGCATAGAGGTGGGCTCATAGTCCAGCAGCGGCACACGAATTCCGGTTAACTCCGGTGAGAACCCAGTGTGCGGTTGTTGTGGTTCTACCGTCCAACCACTTGAATACGGCAAACACCGGAGGCGGTTTGAAGTTCTGGTCTAACCATTTACACTTACATTTAGATTTTTATTGCATAATCTCGGATTCGGTAAATAAGAAAGATTGATATGTCAACTATTGCAGCTACAACCTACATGTTGATCTTTTTTTACCTCTAAACATACAAAATCCAATGGATTTTGTACCTGATAACTAACAAGTTTGAAATCCGATATTCAAAATGTATGTATTTAGCAAACTTTCTGGCGGTGTTAACGGTGTGGTTTGGCAAGTTTTGACGGAATTTCTGGGCCGAACCAGTAAATATGGTTCTTGAAAAAACTAAACCAAGACGGCTGCTTTAGCTGGGTCGGCTTGACTTGTCAACCCCAGCCATAAATACCCTGAAATGAACAAAAGAAGTGTACCTTTTGTTGGGTCCTTAACAACAACATTCTGCTCCCCACCATTGTTCATCCAAGAAACACGAGACTCGCAACCACAAGTCAATATGATGTGTAAACCAAATCAATGACTAAACAAATTCACTTGAAATAATTTTCATAATGATTAGGTGGGTTTGACTCATGGATAAAGCAGCAAGATCAAGGGGACCGTAACAGAACGAACCGATGCTAATTAAATTCACGCCACGTAGCATGGGGAATTCAATTCTCGGCGCAGCGCGCCGTTTTGATACCACTAGTTTTAGTTAATAAAAGTAAACTTAGAAGCTCGGATTTACGGTCTCATTTATATCTCACATGCAATATAAGATTATGTTATACACATGATACATACTATTTGAGTATTTACAATGAAGATCGTAAAGATGTCCTCCTATAAGCTAAGCAGGGAGTTTAAATGAGATTGCTAAATATTGCGAGAACCGTGAGAAATGATGAAAAAACCATGAAAACTTCGTTAAAAACAATTCAAATTCAAAATCTCTTTTTACACTTATCATTATAATTCGAATACATTATTAAAAATTAAATTAACACCTTAAAATTTACACGTATTCGTAGCAAAAGAAAATTTACGCATGTATAAGTTTGTCATTTACACATGTGTAAATTTGTTGTAATTACACATGTAAAAAACTTATTAAGAGTGATTTTGAAAGGAAAGATGAACTATTTAAAAGTAAATTCTTTTTTTTAATGTTGTATTTTAATTATATAAGGTTTGTATTAAACAAAAATTGATTTTGATTGATTTTCTCATTCGTTCTTATGATTCTCGCAATATTAGCGTTCTTAAGATAATCCTCCCCTATAAGCTAAAATACACATGTTTTTATATCAAATTATAACCATTTTTTATATTTTGTAAAATAAATATTCAAAATAGGCTTAAATAGTTTTATATTGGATTTTCAGAACAAATCTAACATAAGAATAACAAAGGAAGCACAACTAGGTGAAAAAACGGAATAAAATAGAAGAAAATGTCCAAACATGTCCCATGCCTCGGATCCTGGTGCTGCAAGATACCTCCAAAGGTCCACATCACGAAGATCAATAAAGAAACGCTAGGCACGCTCCGTTCCTCGGTAGTACAAGACAAAGGAAGTCTTCTAAAAGATTTGGAAGATCCAGTGAGGCGCACAATGTTGACCATGGGTCGTGCCTCGTCGGCACGCCCCGTGCCTTGGGAACCAAGAATGGCCAGGCACGTCCCGTGCCCTCCAACCTATAAATGAAGGTCATTCTCCACCATTTTCACTTGCTCATGTTTTCTCCTCTTCTCCATTACACACTTCACGTCTACCCGCTATCTCTAATCTTTGTATTCATTAGGAGAAAAGAATCATTTGTGTAATCAATCTATTTATGATTAATATAATATTTTCAACTTTGGTAACATCTAGTCCTAGATTCTTGAGGGTGTTTGGGGGAAACTTACCCCCTTGATGTTGAGTTAACTAAGGAAGATCATGGGTGAACAAGGTGTGTGTTATAATGACTTTAACTAATTAAATAATTTATTGAAAGTGAGTGAAATAATAGTGTCGCAATTAACTTGGGTCATTAAAGTTTCCGCCTAATATTGGGTCACTCATGTTTTCTATGTCTATATAGAGTTAAAACATGTTGATGCTCTTAACGAAGGTTAAAGGTCTTGGATAGGACTTCGGTTTGGGTAAGCTCTTGTATTTGCACGGAGATAACACCAAAGTGTAAAGGACTTAGTGTCACACCCCCAAAATCCACAAGCGGAGTATCACCGCATGGAGGCGTGACATGACCAGGATCAACCCACCAATCATATTGAACAACGTAATCAAGTAAATAAAACCAACCACAATATAATTGGTGTCCAAAAGAAAGTAACCAACTTTAAGTTAACAAAGGAAGCATAAAATGTAAAACCCAAACATAAGTAATAAGTTCATAATGTTTAAATGTTTAACAGGGGACTCAACAGTCCATGTCCCACAACGACCTCCTCCTCGTGCAAGCTCCATAAGCATTTAACGACCTGCAAGGCATGTAACAAGGAGTCAACAACAAACTTGAGCGAGTTCACAGTTGGTTGTTTAGTTTTAAAAGTTTGTTTTGAAAACCATAAGTTGTTTCGTAAACCACGAGTTAACCAGTATCTTTGTTTTTCCCCAAACCATATCCATAACCAGTGGGGGCTTCCCCATGTGAACCACTAGACCGTTACGATATCGACTACTGACGAAAGTAAGTTGTGCCCTAAGTCAATGTCTATCATCATTGACTGTTTGCCATGATCCATTAGTACACGCCCGTCCGACCGGCACGGTGTGAGGTTTGTCAAACCTAATAGCGCTATTAACTAATGACCCGCTCGCCATCGGCCTCGGCGATTAAGTCGATATAAAATAATGATAGAGTTTTGTCTAGTAAGTTAAGGTTGTTGTCCTACCCAAGGAGGACGAACGTATGTATTCTACCCAAGGAGAATACGCAGAATTTATATTGGCATCCTACCCATGGAGGATGGCGGTACATATCCTACCCAAGGAGGATATGTAGGTTCCGTTTTAGTTCTTTAACCCCATTCCCAACCACCGGGAATCCCATGCCTTAGAAAGAGTGTGAACTCACATTGGGTTGCTCGGTTGAATTCTTTAAAAATAGCTAACGGTCGGGGTTGGTCAATCACGTCCTAATATTATTACCATTTAGTTTATTAATAATTTCAATTAAAGCACAAAGTTTCTACACGTATCTATCACATAATATGCACTCACTTTAACTGATCATGCCCATACATACCTCCCTCCTATAACTACTCAAGAGCAAGCATACGAGATCCCACATAACACTTTTATTGACAAACAACAAGTTGGATCATTGTCGAATAACACAACCGACATTTAGATACGCGGATCACCACATACATTGTATCAGCTTTAACATCTAAAACTGGGCTGTTTTCGAGTAATTTAATAAAATAGTTAACTTATTCCAAAAATTCCCAAACTTTTACAGAATGTTTTAAACAACCGAAATATTATTATGTAAAAATATCGGGATCCAAATCGTTACCCATTATTTTATAAAAATCATTTACCGGGCTGCAATCAGATTCATCACTTTCTGACTGCAGTCCACGGAAAAATTTATTTAAAATTCATTGTCAGTCCAATTGATGAAATTCCAGTGGGAGAATTACAACAACATCATTGTCCATCTACAATACAAATTTCGTGACCTAATTCTACACAGATTTCAAGTTATGACGAAAAACATAACACAAATTTTCTGCAGTAAAAACGCAGCTTTTGCTGCTGTACAAAAAGGACCTTTAAAAATAGTAAACGACCTCGAAAAAATATGATTCCAGTGCCATTTGATTCGTTTTTCAAAAACACATAATTTAGACTTCAGAAAATCAATTTTTCGATTTATAACGGTCCATTTACTCAGCATGCTGTTTATCGCTTAAATGCCACTAAAACGCACACATACGATTACCATACTTTCTAATAAAGTTCCATATGATGATCAACATCATATTATCAAGAAATCAACAAGTAATCAACAACGTATTCACAACAACATCATACTAACAACATTTAATCATATTTCATCTTTATGTTCAAGATTTATGTTCATGTCTTTTAGGGTTCTAGTGATAGTCAACATGCTACATCTTTTAACCATTAAAGTAGAAGTAAACAAGGGTTAATCAAGAACTTACAACTAGCTTTAAGCTAGGGAAGAACACAAGGGAAAAAGATGACAAAGATGGATGATGAAAGCAAATGAGAAGGATTCTTCAAGATCTTCAAGCTTCAAGCTTCAAGCTCCATGTATCACCTTCTAACACTTGAAACAAGCTTAAAAATGGAATGATGGTGGTGACAAGGTGGTGGTGGTGGCGGCACAAGGGTGAGTCGAGAGGGAGAGAGAAAGAGATGTTGAGGGAGTTGGGTGAACTTGTGAAGTGAGAGAGTGAAAGATATGAAGTGATCTCAAAATCTATGCCACCATACTTGTAGATTTCTTACAATATCTTGGCAAGATACACAAGCAACAATCTAATAAAATATTGGAATGATATCTAGTGGTGGGGTCCCCACTTATGGGCCGTAAGTTTTGAAGGGGGGGGGGGGGGTTAATTGTAAATTTTTATGATAAGTAGGTAAATGGTTGGAAGTTAAATGTAATATCTAGTGTATTATGTGTATGGTGCATTATATAATGTGTTGGGGTATTCGGGGACAATAACTAGTCCAAAAATAATAAAACAATGTTTCTGACAAAATTTTGGTGTCCCGGGTAATGTCCGGTTGTTTGATTAGATACCGGTTCGTTAAAGTGCTAAGTTGTTCCGTATAGTGTCTTTTATGTAACCTTTTGTGACACTATTAATTCCCAACACTTAGGAAAACATTCAGGACCATTTAATCAATTTTCTGCACAATTATTAAGCACAATTTAATATTAATTAATCGTACGGATACCTGTAATTATGAGGGTTGTCACATTCTCCCCCTGTTAAGAAAATTTCGTCCCGAAATTTAGCACGTGGTTACTGAGGAAGCTAGTTAAGTTGCGTGGTTTTCCTGGGGTGTCACATCATTCCCCGTTGGTTTGGAATTTCATCCCGAAATTCCGCAGTAGCTTCAGCCTCAGTAGTGGTTGCACTTTTATTAAACAACTGGGCATACTTGAGTTTCATTTGGTCTTCTCGTTCCCAGGTATACTCTTGGCCACGATGGGAGTTCCAACAAACTCGAACAAGAGGTATTCTGGTACGCTTGAGAACCTTAACATCTCGATCAGTAATCTCTACTGGTTCCTCGACGAATCGCAACTGATCGTCGATAGTGAGCTCCTTGAGAGGAACTATGAGGCTCTCATCTGACAGACACTTCTTCAGATTCGACACATGGAAAACATTGTGAACTCTGCTGAGTTCTGCCAGTAGATTCAGCTTGTAGGCCACCTTGCCAATCTTCTCAATGATTTCGAAGGGTCCAACATATCGCGGGTTGAGTTTGCCTCGTTTGCCAAAACGAACTACACCTTTCGAAGGTGAGACTTTAAGTAGCACTCGATCCCCAACCTGGAACTCGAGTGGTTATCTTCACTTATCAGCATAGCTTTTCTGACAGTCACGAGCTGCCATCATTCGTTGTCGTATCTGAGCAATCCTCTCGGTTGTATCTACTACAAGTTTTGGGCTTGTGATTTGATTGTCGCCAACCTCTGCCCAACAAAGAGGTGATCGGCACTTCCGTCCGTACAATGCCTCGAACGGAGCGGCCTGGATACTGGTGTGGTAACTGTTGTTATACGAAAACTCCACTAACGGGAGGTGTTTTTCCCAGCCGTTACCAAAGTCGATTACACATGCCCTAAGCATGTCTTCAAGGGTTTGGATGGTGCGTTCAGATTACCCATCCATCTGTGGATGATATGCCATGCTCATGTCTAATCGAGAACCAAAGGACTTGTGCATAGCTTGCCACAATTCAGATGTAAAACGTGAGTCACGATCAGATATGATGGAGGTTGGCACTCCGTGCCTTGATACTACTTCCTTTAGGTAGATGTCTGCTAGAGTAGAAAACTTGTCGGTTTCCTTGATAGCCAAGAAGTGTGCAGACTTAGTCAATCGATTCACTATCACCCAAATAGTGTCATTTCCGCGTTGAGATCTAGGCAGGCCAGTAACGAAATCCCTGGAAATTTGCTCCCATTTCCATGTCGGGATCTCTGGTTGTTGGAGTAGGCCTGATGGTTTCTGATATTCAATCTTGACTCTCGCACAAGTCAAACATTTACTGACGTAGGTTGCTATGTTGGCTTTCATGCTAGGCCACCAATATGTAGTCTTGAGATCGTGGTACATCTTATCCGAACCAGGATGTACTGAATAACGAGACTTGTGTGCTTCGTCCATCACAAGCTCTTGTAGGTTCCCAAAAGATGGAACCCATTTATGCTCCATGAAGTGGTGAGTACCGTCTTTCCTGGGTTCAAGTCACTTTTCCATGCCCCGCATGGACTCAGCAAAAAGGTTCCCTTCTTCCATTGCTTCGACCAGGGTGTTGCGGATTCTGGGTAGAAAGACTGGGGTGAATGGTAAGCTGTAGCGCACGTACAAGCTTAAGTTTGGTTTCCTCACGACAGAGGGTGCCAGCCGCCACAGTGGCTCTGCCTGGATGGTACTTGATTATGCTTTCGCAGTCGTTAAAGAGTCCGACCCATCGACGCGGTCGCATGTTCAACTCCTTCTGATCGAATATATGCTGGAGACGCTTGTGATCGGTGTACATGATGCTCTTGGTACCGTACAAGTAATGTCTCCATATCTTGAGTGCAATCACTACTGCTCCCAACTTCAAATTATGGGTAGTGTAGCCCTTTTCGTGAACCTTGAGTTGGTGCGATGCGCATGCGATGACCTTCTCAGCTAAGTCCCGGGATGGACGCGTCACAATAAACAACGAAATCATCTGTACCTCCTGGTAACGAAAGAATGGGTGCACTATAGGGTTTCACCTTTAACTGTTGGAATGCGGATTCCTGAGCAAGCTTTAGAGTTTCGAGGGTTTGTGCATTCGATCGAGAAAACGAGTTTCATAACGCCAAAAGTCGTTCGTTGGAAGCTAACATAAGGTTGTTTGTGTCGTAGGAGCTCCATGGTAAAGTGTGGTTGTCGCCCGGATCCCTACTAGCTCTTCAAGTAGATTAGGATGTCGTTGGAGTAAACAAGTGACATACTCTTCGGGTTAGACTAAATTCGAAAGTCGTGTCAGAGGAGTTATATCGGTCGTATCCAGACCAAAGGACAGTACTTGTGGTATCATCTTATTTATGGCCCAATGCTCAGCGAGTAACGTTCGGGGAGTGTAACTTGTCCAAGCGAGTGTCCGCTGTCGTAGGTTCAGAAGTATATCGTGTATGGATGTGGAAACATGAGAAAGGGTAGTCACAATCGATGAGTAAGCGTTTAAGAACTCATAACAGGGTTTGTCTGATGTCGATGGTACAGCTGGTCATGCGCATGTTGTATATGGTTAGGATAAAGTATGCCGTTGATCAAAAGAGATGTCACGAAGTTAAATCAATCGGAACAAGGATTTGCCATAGCAGCATGATTGTCGTACAAGTTTGTAGTGTTAAGATTCACTGAGACTTCCAGTAAAAGTCGTTGGACTCGCCCACATGCGAAGGAGGAGTAGTTCACCTGGATCCATGAACTTAGGTGTGTTTGTGTTTCATCAAGTAAGCAACCAAGTTAGGGGAAGTTCCTTGGGTCGTGCGAATGAATCCAAAATACGTCTGCGTAGTCGTGAGGTTCCAAAAAAAAGACGCGAAAATGTGTTCAAGAGAGTATGACCGAATCAACAATACATCACCACCCTTAAGGTTTCAAGGAGTGATCACCAATGATCTAAAGTCGAGCCCTCAAAATTCTCTAAGCTAGAGCGTGTTCGTTTCAGTATCTCAGCATGGAGTAGCGAGAACGTAATGTCACTGAGGTAAGAGAGTGATGGTTTGGTCTAAGCCAATGGTAGAAATTGGACATACCATTAGTCAATAAGCATGTGTCGATGCAAGAGCTAGTGCAAAGATTCCGCATATTTAAGAAAAACTATCATGAAATTAAAGTACGTCTCTTGTAGTGCAAGGTGGGTCTGGTAAACGTACAAATTATCGTGTTCGCCAGTAGGTTGAGTGATCCATATCTCCGTCCCCAAATGTCCTGAAGACTATTTCACCAGTAGTGGCATCCATTCGCTAAGTTAGGTATACGAGAGAGCTAATCAAGTAGAATGAGAATAAACCATCCAACAGGGTAATAAGATAGTCTTGTGATCGGTGTAAATCATGGTATGCTTGTTGGCGTTTCATTAAATCAGTTGCCAATCAAAGAAACAAGGAATTAATGAGGTTCATACGAAGAATCGAGCAAAAGCAGGGGTCCAACAATAACCGAAGAATTCAACCAAGTACCCTGTTGCTTAGAAGCAATTCTAGTAGTGAGGTATGACGACACGACACAAATAGGGAAGTTCGTTGCATCACGGTCACGGAAGTACATCACTTGTTCAAAACAGAATTTGGTTGGTAGGGTTGCGAGTTGCAAAACGACAAACGCGTGTAACTATGGCTGCTTCGTTTCTGGTAACGACGACCGGTGGAGATGACGAGGTTCATCAACAGGGATGTGTGGGTATGGTTCTCCTAACCCCGAGTTCGTTTGAGCCAGGTCTGGTCTTCGTGAATGTTGACGTACAAACCGAATGTACGGAGGGTCAATGGCGAAGTCAGGTCGAGATAGCGTATGAATAGATAGAACGCATATACGATTGTCGTAGTTGGGTGATGAGAAATCAGAAAGGGGTTTAACCACCACTTGTCAAATAATTAAACAATTGTGTGTCATAAAGGACGCAGTAGGGCTAACAGGCAGCATGCTACTACTCTAAATAAACATACTATAAACAACACATTACACAAAAGTGATCTAGCAAGTAGGCAATATAAACTTAAATCACATCACCTAAAGTGTTGAGCCTTGCACGTGGAGCGAAGCATCGTTGTGGATTGTTGAGCACTGTACAGGTTATAGTCTGGTTTTGTCAAAAAGCTTTTCCCTTTTTAAAACCATGTTCACTATAACCAATGGCTCTGATACCAATCTTCAGGACCATTTAATCAATTTTCTGCACAATTATTAAGCACAATTTAATATTAATTAATCATACGGATACCTGTAATTATGAGGGTTGTCACACTTAGTTTATGTAAAAGTATATACCTTAGAGAAATTGACGACTCACTGATGGACTAGTAGAGACAAGTAATATAAACTCCTTAAACTATATAATTAATTAATACTATATTCCGGCCTCGAGTGGAATTTCCCTGTTGATTCAAAGTGGAAGGATCGAGTGTGTTAGGATTCTGACCCAGATATTGCACAACCTTACGCATTAACACTCGCAGTTCCTCGTCTGATAATCGAGCCCTTGTTACCCCATGGTAAGAGCTAGTTAACGAAGCATCAAGAGGATTGATTACTACATTTTTATAGATTACTACATTTTTATTTTCCTCTTCATTTTTATTTTGAGTCATTTCTTAAACTTTAACTTTTGGATTTTATTAGGCGTTAAGAACGACTTGGTACTAAAATTCTTGTATCCTTAGACGACCTCGGTATCTTAACATTACTATATTAAGCCAACAATGGGTGCACTTGCCCATAGTACGTTGTAGTGTTATAGTATTATATCCTGTTTATATAAATATTAAACTTGAACTAGTGCATAAAACAACTAAAAATAACCAACTTTTTATAAGCACATCGCATCACGTCATGTCCAAAGATGAAAGTGTACTTGGCTAGCAGTGTAAACGAGATCGACAAAGTTTAAGTTCATCTAATAGAGTCTAGCTAATCTTGTTTAACTTAGGAGACCTCAATCTCAGTTCATTTTAAGATCTATTTTTAGTACTCGACCTTAGTTCATGAGTCATTATTAAAGCTCGATTTTAACTCGGGTTAACTTATTTATGATTTATTTAATAATTAATTATTTTTTGTAATATATATATATATATATATATATATATATAGAGAGAGAGAGAGAGAGAGAGAGAGGCCGATTATCATACAATATGCCTAATCATACATTACGTACGCTATAACCACAACCGTCGGATCATCTCAATTAAACCCTGTGCTTAACTATTAAATTAATCAAATTAAAATATATATATGAAACCGCCAAGGTTAAAATCGTCCATTACGAAATCAAAAACCCCTGATAATCAGCAAACAAAACCTCAAAATCAAACCGTAATATTTTTATTCAAAATCGTATTCGAAAATCCAACAAGTAATAAAAAATCGATTAATTCTTATTCACCAACTCCTCCTGCGAATTGAACTTCTGCTGAATTTGGAAGTTCAGAACTGAAACAAATACATAGACCGTCTATCGAAGAAGATGATGCAGGATGAAAATAAAATAAAATATGCGAAATATATATCAAACGTGCGAAAAACATTTCAGACTAAAAGAAAGGTTGTGTTTTTTGTAAAGTTTGCGAAATCATATAACATTATATGCGATTACAATAAAAAGTTAATATGTTTAAGATATCTCATGATGTGCGAATTCATGATTTTACACATGCGATTTCAAAAAAATTTTAATAATCTTTGAATTTCTTATAGTTTGCGAATTCATGCTTTTACGCATGCGATTTCAAAAAAAATTAATTATGTTTGAGATTTCTTAAAGTTTGCGAATTTGTTTTAGAATCAAATGCGATTTTGAATAAAATGCTGCTAATACTTTCAAATTACTTTGTCCTAAAAAAATTTACGAATTAATAACTAAAATAAATAAAAATTAAGTATTTTAAATAAAAAAACTTAATTTATTACCGATGTGACTGTAATTTAACATGTAATGATCAATTTTACAATAAATACTACTGAACTTGCCACCCTACCTACATAATAAATTTACTATTTTAATATAAAATACCCAAGTAACTACCTTCCATATTAAGACATAGAACACAAAAACACACACAACACACCCACAAAAAATGGCATCTGAAGATTCAGAAAAAATAAAAAACATTGCAATAAAAGAGCTATTGTCAACTCGCACGTTAACAGAAATAAGCACCGATGTCACCTCTTCTCATTTGATTCTTGATGTGCAGGGGAAAATTCTTGAAGAAATCAAGAAAAATCAAGAGATGTGGGAGAGGCTACTTGAAGAACCACAATCAAGCTTCAGAGACACAACTTTGAATCACATAAAGGAGCAATCTCGAGCTGATGACTTAGCCTCCTCTTTCCTGAAAGATGCTCTGAACACTGTGAAGGAGAAGATGGAGTTCAGCTCTGCTGAACGTGACAAAATCTTTGCTTCAAGTAACTAAATTCTCTGTTTAATCGTTTTATAGTTGTAGCTGTGTTAGACAATAACAACTATTTTATATTTTGGGTACATGTTTTGAACACATCTTATGCTTAATTATAATATAAAATCGCATGAATGATATAGACATCTTTGTCACAAGAAAAGAAGATAACTCAAAATCGCATGTACTAAAAGTGAAATCGCATGTAAGACTGATTATAAACTGAAGCATATAAAATCGCATGTTTATATACTAAAATCGCATGAAAAATGATATAAACAGATGAATATAAAATCGCATGTGTTTCGTATAAAATCGCATTTACATTTAAAAAAACTAATCTTCCTCATCATCTTCTTAAACCTCCTCCCACTGATCTTCTTCTTCAGATCCATCATCACTACTGTAATCTTCAAACTCATCTTCCTTTTC
Source organism: Helianthus tuberosus (assembly GCA_030545235.1). Lineage (NCBI taxonomy): Eukaryota > Viridiplantae > Streptophyta > Magnoliopsida > Asterales > Asteraceae > Helianthus > Helianthus tuberosus. Next base: position 112,411 of record JARYGA010044303.1, on the reverse strand, counting down.
ATCATCTTCGACCTCGTTGTCTTTGTCTCTGGGATCTTTTTCAATCTGGACGCCCTTCATCTTCTTCTTTTGCTGTTTGCCTTGTTGTTTGCCTTTCAGTATCTCGCAAGTCCGAATATCATGACCTTTTACATTGCATACACTACACGTCGTAGACCTTTTTCCTTTGCGGCTGATCATTTGTTCCTTCTTGGATTTAATCCTTTTATGCGAGCCACGGCCTTTGTTTCTTATACCAGCCGGCACACGGACAGTAGGAGGAGCATTAGTTACTGGTTGTTGATAACCAATCAACTTGGAAAATCGGTCAAATTTTGGATCAAGTTGCTTGGTTCTACGACTCTGATCAACTCCCTCTTTAAAGCTGCATCATTTGATCCCTCACTAAAACAAGTTGATCAAGGTCGGAAATCAAATTGCTAACCAAATACTCCCCTGTGTGGATGATTTCACGAGCAATTCGTTTAGCCTTGTGTTGCACATCCTTGTCACCCACCCTTAAATTGTACTTCACATTTAATTCATTCGGCACCACATCCTTTGTCCATCTCTTCATAACATATTTGTTTGGTATTTCTTTAACACCAAACATCTTGAAAAGAAAATAGATGTGTTTACATAGCAGCCCATACTGCTCAAAACGCAAACAGCTACACTGTGCAGTAACATCATTTTCAAGATTCTTGAACCACACCTAAGAAAACCAAAAGAAAAAATATATATTAAAAAAATCGCATGTGCAAATTAACAATTTCGCATGTCTAAAAATCATTTACTTGTATAAATTTAAAATCGCATACGTACATTAAAATCGCATGTTTGAAATATACATGCTATAATACCTCTAATAAACCATCCCCATGGGCTTTAAAGTCTTTCATCAATATCCTAATCTGTGGACCCTCGATTATGGTGTCCATCGGCAGACATTCGAAAATTGTTCCATGAATCTCTATTTGCTGATCAAAGAATATAGACATGGTGTATATCTTAGCAGCATCTTTTTCCAATGTAGTTTCACTCCAATCAGCAGGTTCAGTATATCTTGAAATATGATCATTCATTCTATGATTGAACCTTTGGACATCCATTGCACCGTCAAAATGATTCATAAACACTACAAGAGTGAGTTGTGAATTTGACACCTGGCAAAAAAAAAATGATTCTCGCTCTCTGATCTCGAAGTTGTTCGCATGAGACCAGACATGGGCTCATGCCGGTAAAAAGCCAGAATCTACATGTTTCTCATCGAAAACATATCATCAATCCATTTATTTTCAGTGAGACGGAACTCAATCATCACCAACTTCCACTGCCTCTCGAATTCTTCAGGCTCAATGGAATCAGTCCATACAATGTCGCACATCCTCCTTTTAAACTCATCGTTATTGCACAACTCGTGTCCAACCTATACCAATAAATGCTTTTTATGTCAGCCTATAACAAAATCTATATTATAAAAAAAACTCTAACCGAAGAAAATATAGCATGCTATACCTTATTTGCCACTTTTTTCATTATGTGCCACATGTACAATCGGTGTCTGCTGGTAGGAAAAACCTCCTCAATAGCCTGTTTCATAGCAGGGTCTTGGTCCGTCACTACAACCTTTGGCTGCCGACCAAATGACTTTAAGAATGAATTCAGAAGCCATTTATAGGATTCAATGCCCTCCGATGACAACAACCCAGCTCCAAGGGTTACATTTCGACAGTGGTTGTCAATGCCAGTGAACGGAACAAACACCATCTTGTACCTGAACAAACACATGAGAAATATACATTGAAACATGCGAAATGGACAGATATCACTTGCGAAAATATACAGAATCACGTGCGATATATTCAACACCAACACTTCAATGTCTTCACATGCGATATTTCAAGTTTAGGAAATCATATAACATGCGAAAATAAATAAAAAAACATGTTTGTCTTGAAACACTTACCTATTTGTCTTGAAAGTTGCATCGAACGATATCACATCCCCAAAATCCATAAAGTTAAGCTTGCATAACCCATCAGCCCAAAACAAACCAGTTAACCGTTTGTCATCATCAACAGAATATTCAAACGAATAATCAGCTAAATACTGTTTTTTATCGATCATCCTATTAATCACCATGTCAGCGTCATATTCTCCTATATTGCTGTTAATTCGATTCCTAAAATTTTTGCAATCATCAACCGTGGCACCAACGTTCTCGAAACCACCATAACGTTTCCTCATTGTATGGAAAGTTTTGACAGGACCAAGGTTTAAAGTGCCTAGTTCCCATACCATCTCCTCATGGACATCTGGCAATTGTTTGTAAGCTGGCAGCATATGAATATCATGTGGACATACAAACTTATGATTATTGCCATCAACAAATCTCTTTACTGTATATAATCTACCATCCACCGTGCAAATCATAAGATGAGCTTTGCATCCAGTTCTAATGGTCCCCCTGTTCCTTGATTTGTATGGCTTTTGGGACTTCGAAGAACGATCTTCAATACACACTGCCTTATAACCCTCTTTAGAACAAACAAAATACTTATTTTTGGTTATACCACCACTGTGTACTTCACCACCCTTCCGAGTAGAAAAACCACCTAACTTAGCTGTAGGATCGTTGAATCGATCAAATGAGTCGATCAGAAGAGTTCTAGACCAAATCAAAGGCGGAATTCAATGATTCGATCTTCATTACAGCTTGATTAACACTAGGAATCACTTTAAATGTCGTTAGTATTGATTTGAAAGCTATTACAGTTCACTCGACACTTCGGCAGCACCTCAGCTCCGGAATCACAACTGTTACAAATGAAATCACAAGAGCCCTATCTATACTAGAGGCCAGTTCGCATGAACCATGCATGCCAGTTCGCACGAACTGCCAGTTCACACGAACTGGACTATCCACTTCGTGTGGACTGGCTGATTCATGACTGAACCCCGTTTTTCTCGTACAACGTGTCTAGATCTATCAATCTTATTACAAGACTCGATACAAGACGAAGTCGACAGACATATGCACCAACAAACTCCCCCTTGGATGTTGACAAGTCTTCGGTACGAGTCTTCAGTCTTGAACAGTCTTCACGCTCTTTCCAAAGTATCTGACACTGTAAGCATCCTTCAATCTTTATCTTCTTTTCTCTCTTACTCTTCCAGAATCTGAATTTGGCTCTTTCAATCTTCAAACTCCCCTTTGCTAACAGACTCCCCCTTAAGTTGTTACGGGATCGTAATCTGATATAGCTCTCATTCTAATATCGAGACCTGGCTCAAACTCTGCTCAGGTTTAGACACGGGAATCTGCACAAATCTCTACCCAAAAGTAAGATTTTTATATATAACAATTTTTAATTTCTGCAAAACCACTTGTATTCATAATGAACAAATTTGGCCTTTGATAGTTGAGAAATTTACTTTTGTAGAAATCATTTCTCGTTTCAAACAAACTCTCCCAACCCTGTTGTCCATCATGTTTAGCACTTGGAATTTTGAAAATCAGCTTTTCAACATCAGTTGTCAAAAATAAAATGAAATAAAATCTTTTTGATTTTTCAAAATTTTATGCTAAAACACAATCTTTTTGGGTTTTGTTTTTTAATGAAAAGCAGTAAAGAAATATTTACAGACAATATTTTTGTGAGTTTGTGTAAGAGGATCATATCAGTTTTTGAGACTTATCACTAACACTGTTGACCTTATTAGACTTTAAGTTCTAAACGATTCACTTAGATTGTCAGTATACTGATCCACTTAAATTTTCACACAAAGTTCAGCTGTTTCGAGATACGAGATTAGTGTTTTAAGGACTTAAACTTATTCGCGTGTCCCATCTCAGAATATACTCCCATATCCAGACTTCTATATTCAGTCTTACAGGTGAATGTACACTAATGATATCTGTAAACGGGTAATGCGAAACCATGAGAGCTCAGGTTAGAACTTCCGTTCAGACAAAGAGATGATGGTTCGACTTTAGGTGTGTCCCGTTTGGGGATCTTTTCTTCAACATCACATGATTAGCATTTTTCAATGTTTCATCATTTTTATTGCTGAGGGTGGGCTTTATGATTAAAGAAGTGCAGAGTATTATACGAGGACTAGGCTATTGCTCCCGCAAAATCAGAAGTCCTGGTATAATACCCCAGATATCATCACGCACAAAGACCTAGTATGTCAGAAATATAAAGCCCTTTAAACAAGATTTCGGGGGTTACCCATATATCCGAGAGATGTTCCCCACGAAATAAGTAAGCATTTGATATTTATGTTTATATCTCGAAGATAATCTACTGAATGAGTAAAAACCTACTGACATATCATCAGTGAGACCGTTTATCGCATTTGACTTTCTAATTCTTTAGCATGCTATGATTGTCTACTGATGTACTATCATTTCCTCTTTTTCACAACAAAACTCATTTTTGATTTTTTCGATGTTTTTGGCTTTTTAGATTTTATCATGTTTTTGAATTTTTCAAATTTTCAAAATTTTTAATTTTTTTACTCCCCCTAAAATCAAAAATATGTTTCAATTTTTGATTTTCTAAGAAAATTTGAAAATGAAAGCAATAAACTGGACAAATAACATGACAAACTAATGTGAATTGCTTCAATTCTCCATCCACTTGGCATAAACAATTAGAACTCCCCCTGACAACAAACTATTTCCCATAATGATTTCAAAACACTTAAGTTTGTTTTAATCAAAATGGTTTTTCCGGAACATTAGTTTGTGGGGTTTCATCGCATTGTTTTCTCATTACCACTTGTAGGAAAGTTAAATCAAGTTCAACTTAATGACCTTGATTAACCACTTGTAAGATCACTTTTCCTTTTCTTTCACCACTTGTAAAAATTATCATTTGACATTTTTCAAAACTTTTTTCAAGAATTATGCCGATTCCTACTCCCCAATTACCAACCTAGGAGTTCCGGCAAGTCAGGATTTTACTTCTTAAAAAATCTCACCCATGCCTGAGGAATCATGAGTGAACCATCCTCATTTGGTTTAACAATTTTTGATTCATAAAACTCTTTCACGCCCTTCACCTTCCCATCATTCATCTTTCCAAAAATATGTAACACTTTTCCGTTAGAAACTTTTTCAGCATCAAATTCTTTCTCCTCAGCAAAGAATTGATCTGAAATCTCAATCTTACCAACTTTTTATTTCAAATTTTTGTTTGACAATGGTGAAAAATTTTCATCATCCATTGTTGGAACGAAATTCTCATCATTTTTCACAACATGTGGCTCCTCTGACTTTGACGAGTCAGATTCATTGCCAGAACTATCATATGAATTTTTAACAACCCATTTTTGTTTGTTTAACTTTGCTCTTCTTTTGTAAAAATGTTTCGAACTTTCACCAACTTCGAAAGTCGAATTTTTGAACTCTTTAAATTTCTCTATTGGTTGTTCCTTTTTATCAACACATTTTTCTTTCAATTTTGAGTTAGAAGAAACTCCCTGTTTTGTGTTGGTTGGCTTTGAGCAATTCCAAGCAATGTGTCCAACCTCTTGACATTTGAAACATGTTCTTCTTTCAACTCTTCGTTCAGATTCTTTCAACATATTCTTTTTCCTTTCAGCGAGAAACTCTTTGTTTGACTGTCTCCAGAATGGTTTCTCCTTCTCTTCAGAACTTGTTCCTGAAACAAATTTAGTTTTTGGTTTATAAAGTTTCTCATTTTTATGATTTTCGGGTGGAATAAAACGTAATCCTTTCTTTCTGAAATTACTGTTATGGTTTGGTTTCTTTCGATAACCCGAACCAGAACTGTAACCCTTTTTCTTGTTCAATCTTTGTTGAACTCTTGAAGTGTATTTTTTAGGGTTTTCAGTAAGATTTACATCTTTTATTTCAGAAATATTAATTTCTGTTAATTTGAAAACCTTGTTAATCATTTCAGTTTTGACACTTCTTATTGGAAATTCCTCATTAGAAAATAATTTGTCAGAATCATTCAAAGTATATGCTACTTTAAATGTTTCATCATTCAAATTATTTTGTGACAATAGAAAATCTATATTATAAACCCTTTTGACCGGTGAACTCGAGCTTTTATATGATGAACTCGAGTTTTCAGATTTAGACTCTGACTTTGACTCTTCATCTTTATCTAACACCTGATCGACCACTTTCTTAACTAACTTGGACTCATGATCAGTGTCAGACGCTGTGAAGGTGACATCAATATCATCTGGTAATCCATTGATAGAATCGGATTTCAGATTTGGATTGAGTGCTTCAGCCACCTTTTCAAAATCTCGGGGGGTTAGCCATCCCACATTGGATTTGGAACTCTGTTATACTTCAAACCAGTTTTCTTACTAGAATTTTCTTCTTCATCTGCAAACTTATGAGCTGCAATGGCAGGATAGATGCGATCAATAACATACTCTAAACTTTGATAACTTCGCAGTAAATTGTTCACACTTTCAGTTTCAATCTTCATTACTGCCAATTCTTGTTTCAGCTCAGCATTCATCTCAATATATCCGTTGATTGCTCTTTGCTTTTGAAGAACTGTTGCTTTCAGAAGATTTTTCATCTGAACATCCTCATCACAAGCTCCTTTGTACACATTCACTTTGCTGCTTAGGAGATTATATGACTCTTTTACGCTTCTCACATTATGCAATAGATTCTCTTTGAGCTTCTCCAATTCAGCAAGCTTTGTATCTTTTTCAGCACAATCATTGCAAGGTTTAAACACTTAGTACACGGTTATTCAACCTCTACAATCTTTTCAACTTCGACAATCTTTTCAACTTCGACAATCTTTTCAACTTCAACTATTTTTTCAACTATTTTCTACACCATTTTTTCAATCACAATTAGTCTGTTCTTCAGCAACTCTTCTTTCTTCCATTTCTTCTTCAACAATGTCACAACCCCCGATCCCAGTTTCCCCCGGGAACGGGCGGCCGCGAGCCAGTTTCGGTGGTATCATGTATTGTCTAATTTGGCAGCGAAATTTTTCATCAGGACCGTAGTTAGGAAATATTTTATCAGAGTAAAAGACAACCATTTATATAACATTAAACATATGGGATTAACCCAAGTTCATAGTACATGCGTTTACATAGGAATAAATCCTATTTATTTAATAATAACATCTATTTTATTTTTAGGTAATTTTATTGCCACTTTTCCAAGCCTTCAGTGCTGTCCAGCTGGCTTCTATTTGTTTTTCACAGTTTGTTACCTGAAACGCGTTTTAAAAACATTTGTCAGTGGGAAATACTGGCGAGTGAATCCCAGTTTAATCAAGTTTAAATAAAAAGTCCCAGTGTACAGTATTGAGGGCGATCCCGCAATTATATTTGTTTCCAAGACATATCAATTAATATCCATGGTACTGTCGAACCCGACTTGTGGACATGTTACTCCTTGACCAGGTGGTAACAAATTTTGTATACAAAACCCCAACATAATCATCATAATTGTATTCTTACAAATACTCAATAACTGTTATTCACATGGAAAAGTATTTAAGGTTTTGTAAAAACAGTTAACAAAAGGTTTACAAAAAGTGGATCAACTCACATTGCTGTCTTAGATTTTCCGTAAGGGTTTCCTGGTGATAATCTAAAATTTACACAAATACACACGTGTTAGTATAATAACCCATTTTAACATTAGCAATACCTCCCCGAGACGGCATTCTAATGACTACGTCGGGCAGAACCACGACAGCCATTACGGAACCCTAGATCAATTGGGCAGCGTATCTAATACGTATCCAGGGGTTATAATACTTACAACGGAGCAGAACTTCACTAATTAGGGGGTATAATACCCGCGTATTATCTCTACTACTTCAAAAATTAAGTAAGAAAGAAAGATTTGAGCGATCAGAACTGAAAGCCGATGCCCTTCTTATATAGTGCTGAATTCTGAGTTTGTCGCGGCCCGCGTAAAACAAAGACAAGGGTTACGCGACCCGCGTCAACCCTGGTCAAACGTATAGCTAGTCTGAGTCAGCAAATAGGGTCAACACGCGTCGGCCACGTGGCCACACCGGGCTGCGCCATGTTTTGAGACTCTCGCGGCCCGCGTTAACTTAACGGGGGTCTTACGCGCTCCCGCCTAAACTTACAAATCAACGAAATCAGGTCTCAACCTTCATACAACCCGCGTAAGGTTTGGGGTGGGTTCTACGTGGCCTGCCTCAACTTAATTTTTCTTGTTTTTAATTTATTTTTAATGCTATATTGTATTTCGGGCTCGGTTTTCACATACGGGTACATTTTGGGACATATTGGGATATTTTAAAATATATTAGGGTGTCGGAAAAAAATCGAGGGTGTCGGTTTTATTGAGGATTGTTATATCCCCCCACCTTGTTTTAGAGCTCGTCATCGAGATCTTCTGGAACAAGTGTGGATATTTCCTTTGCATTTCTGACTCGAGCTCCCATGTGTACTCAGGTCCTCTTTTGGAGTCCCACTTTACTTTGACCAGAACTAATCTTTTATGTTTGAGATTCTTGACTTTCCTGTCTTCAATCTGTAGAGGTCTCTCTACAAACTTGAGTTATTCATTTACCTCTATATCCTTAAGATGTACTATTAGTGATTCATCAGCTAAACACTTTTTGAGATTAGATACATGAAACACATCATGTATTCCTGCCATTTCCTCTGGCAGTTGTAGCTGATAGGCTACATGTCCTATTCTTCTAATAATCTCAAAAGGTCCAATATACCTGGGACTTAGCTTTCCTCTTTTGATGAATCTTACTACTCCTTTCCAAGGAGAGACTTTTAACAATAATTTATCTCCTACTTGAAATTCCAATGGTTTGCGTCTGTTATCAGCATAGCTTTTCTATCAATCACGTGCTGCTTTTAGTTGTTCCTTGAATTGAATGATCTTATCGGTTGTTTCTTGCACTATCTCAGGTCCAGATAGTTGATTTTCCCCAATTTCTGCCCAACAGACTGGGGTTCGGCACTTTCGTCCATAAAGTGCTTCGAATGGTGCAGCATTGATACTCGTGTGATAGCTATTATTATAAGAAAATTCTATTAAAGGTAAGTGATCATCCCAATTACCTCCGAAATCAATTACACAAGCTCTAAGCATGTCTTCCATTGTCTAAATCGTCCTTTCGCTTTGTTCGTCTGTTTGAGGATGATAAGCTGTGCTCAAATTTAACTTGGTTCCCATGGCTTTTTGGAAACTTGACCAAAAATGAGAGGTAAAGCGGCTATCTCTATCAGAAACAATTGATAAAGGAATTCCATGTAATGAAACAATTTCATTTACATACAATTTAGCTAGTTGTTCCATACTGAAAGTTTCCTTCATTGGTAGGAAATGAGCTGACTTGGTTAGCCTATCTACAATTACCCAGATTGTATCATTACCTTTCTTTGTTTTGGGTAATTTAGTAACAAAATCCATTGTTATTAATTCCCATTTCCACACTTGCATTTCTAATTGCTGTAACAAACCTGAGGGTTTCTGGTGTTCAGCTTTAACTTGTAAGCAAGTTAAACATTTAGAAACATAGGCTGCTATGTCTTTCTTCATTCCTATCCACCAGAAATTTTTCCTTAAATCCTGGTATATTTTATCACTTCCTGGATGCATCGTATACTTAGACTTATGGGCTTCTTCTAATATATGATGACGTAGGTTTCCTAATTTAGGTATCCACTTTCTCTTTTTATGAAATCTTCAAATTCCATCTTTTCCTTGTTCTAATTCCTTAATCATACCTTTTAATTTTTCAGCATCATCCTTGATTACTGATTCTTGTGCTACTTTTATTTGATCATTTAAATCTACTTGTAGATTTCATTTAAGAGAACGTACCCTTTTTGGTTTTTCATGATACTTTCGACTTAAAGCATCAGCAACTACATTTGCTTTTCCTTCGTGGTACTGGATATCGCAATCATAATCACTAAGCATTTCCATCCAGCGTCTTTGTCTCATATTGAACTCTTTTTGCCCGAAAACATACCTTAAACTTTTATGATTAGTGAATATGGTAAACTTACTACCATAAAGGTAATGTCTCCAAATCTTAAGGGAAAAAATTATAGCTCCTAGTTCTAGATCATGGGTTGAATAATTTTCTTCATGATTCTTAAGTTGTCGAGATGCATAAGCTATAACCTTTTGACGTTGCATTAATACACATCCATAACCTAACTTAGAAGCGTCACAATAGACTACAAAATCTTCAGTTCCTTCTGGTAATGCTAATATGGGTGTATTAGTTAATCTTTGCTTAAGAATTCTAAATGCTTCTTCTTGTTTTGGTCCCCATTCAAACTTAAAGGATTTACAGGTTAAATAGTTAAACGAATGGTTATTCTAGAAAAATCTCGAATAAATCTTCTATAATAACCGGCCAATCCTAAGAAACTTCTAACCTCGGTTGGTGACTCAGGGGTTTTCCATTTAATAATTGCCTCGATTTTTGTGGGATCCACATGAATTCCTTCTTGATTCACTAAATGTCCAAGAAACTGTACCTGTTCTAACCAAAACTCGCACTTTGAAAATTTAGCGTAAAGCTTTTCCTTTCTTAATAGACTTAAAAGTGCGTGCAAATGCTTTGCATGATACTCTTTATTCTTATAATAAATTAGAATATCATCTGCGAAGACAATTATGAATTTATCCAAATATGGCTTACATATTCGGTTCATCATGTCCATAAACGCGGCTGGGGCATTGGTTAAACCAAATGGCATGACAGTAAATTCTTAATGGCCATACCTTGTTCTGAATGTGGTTTTAGGAATATCCTCTTCCTATACCTTTAATTGATGATATCCTGACCTTAAATCTATTTTAGAGAAAAATCGAGCTCCTTGCAGTTGATCGAACAGATCATCGATTCTCGGTAATGGGTATCGATTCTTAATCGTGACTTTGTTCAATTCACGGTAATCAATGCACATACGCATTGATCCGTCCTTCTTTTTAACGAACAGTATCGGCGCTCCCCATGGCGACGAACTTGGCTGTATGAATCCTTTTTCCAGCAATTCATCTAATTGTTTCTTTAGTTCCTGCATTTCTGCGGGTGCCAAACGGTAAGGTGCTTTGGCAATTGGTGCTGTTCCAGGTAGTAGGTGAATTCTGAATTCAACTTCTCTGTCTGGAGGTAGTCCTGGTAATTACTCTGGAAAGACATCTGAAAACTAAGACACTACTGGAATGTCTTTTAGTTCTTTTCCTTTAGTGTTAGTGATTATGGAAATCAAATACACTATAGAACCTTTTCTTATATAACTTGCAGTTTTCATTACAGAGAGGAATTTTGTGGATCTAGATGGTTTATCTCCTTTAATTGTGATCGTTTCACCTTTTGGTGAATTTACTTGGATTGACTTTTGATCACATAGAATATTGGCTTTATTGGCTATTAACCAATCCATTCCTAATACGACATCAAATCCTTTCAGATTCATGGGATAAAGGTTTGCTAAAAACTTTTGATTTAAAATTTATATTCTTGCTCCCTGCAAGATTTCAGAAATCCTAACAGTTTCTCCATTAGTTGTCTCTACTAGACATTCTTGTGGTAGTTTAGTTAATGACTGATTTAGAAGTTTGCAAAACGAAGTATTAATAAAACTTTGGTTTGCACCAGAGTCAAATAACACCTTAGCAAAAACATCATTAACTAAAAACGTACCAGCTATCACGTCTGGAATCATCTTGGCTTCATCTGCAGTCAGAACAAATGCTCTAGCATTTTTAGTGTTCCTGTTGTTCACAGCTGGAGCCAATTTCGGACAGTTCGGCTTAATGTGGCCTTTTTCTCCACAGTTGTAGCATAATCCATTACTGGATTTTCTCCTGCAATCTTCTTCCTAGTGCCCTGGCATCTTGCAGAAATTGCAAAGAGTGGAGCATTTTCCCGAATGCTTTTTCTTGCAGACCTTGCAGAATGGTGCAGAGGTAGAACCCATATTCCTACGATTGTAATTCCCAGAACGGAATTCTTGAGTAAGCCTTTGGGTTAGGTTTCTCCTATGTTCTTCTTCTCTAGTGCGGATTAATTCATTTGTCAAGGTATTTGCTAGTTCTACAGCTTCTTCTATAGTTTGAGATCTAGCTGCCTTGACTACATGTCTAATCTCTCTAATTAATCCCCAGATGTAACGAGAGATTAATACTGGTTCAGGTGATGCAAGGGTTGGTACTATTCTAGCATATTCAAAGAATGTGGTAGTATAACCCTTACTATCTACCCCTGTCTTTCTAAGGTTCAGAAACTTATTAGCTATCTGTTCCTTTTCATTGGGAGGGCAAAATTTCCTTTCTACCATATTCTTAAATTCTTCCCATTCTATGTTGTATACCCTATCACTTCCTCTTGACTGGAGGATAGTGTTCCACCATTCTAAGGCTGAGTTCTTAAATAGATTAGAAGCAAACATTATTTTGTCTTCTTCAGCACACTTGCTTATTTTTAAAACAACATCAGTTTCCTCTATCCACCGTAGAGCTGCAATGGGTCCCTCATTTCCCGAGAATTCTATTGGTTTGCAGGACCAGAATTCTTTGTAAGAACAACCGTAAGACACGATTCTTCTTCTTTTGGGAATGGGCACTTGAAGTACAGGTCCATTGTTCATGCTGTGTTCTGGTTCAATTGGTCGCTTACTGCTATGTTTACTTTTATTATTCGCTTCTTGAACCGTTTGAATAATAAATGGCATTGCATCTACAATTCCTTGTGCCACTATGTTTTGAACGACACTATTATCCCGTTGGTTTCCATTGTTATTGATGCTCGGATTCTCATTAACCACGTTAATGTTACTCTGGTTATCGTTATTCAGATTTCCTTGGTTTCCTTCGTCGGCCATCTGAATTTTAAACATTTACCCTGTATTAATATCACAAATAATATTTAATATAGTCAATCACATGACACGCATTTTTGCCAAAAGCGTCAATCATTGCGACTTTACTCTATTCATATACTATTATGCATCTATTACACACTTGTACTGAAATAAAAATTACAATACCAACTGAAATAGAATTACACTAATAGTAATAGGCATCCGTACACAGATATTTTATTTTATTTTATTATTTTATTATATTATCATTATTATTACTGTTACCGTTCCCACCATCACATTCACGGATATGGATTCATCTAAAAATCCATATTGCGCTCGTCGTACTTCCAGACGAGTCGCTCTCCCACCTGTCGCATTCTCTCGCTGCTCTCTAAATTTTCCTCACCAAATGTCCTAAGTTCTTGTACATTTTCTGCACTCATTGGGGGTGCAGGTTCTAGGACTGGGTTCGGAATCTGGGGTGCGGGTTCCTGGTATGGGGGTGAAAGTGCCTGGAATTGGTAAGGATCTTCAAAGATCTCCCTAATGTATTCATCGTGGTAATAGGGATCTAAAGGGTCCATACCTGGGTAGGCTCCTATGTTCTGCATAGGTGTGTCTTCATGGATCGGGTAACGTTGCACATAGTCCCTAACGTCATCCCACCAGGGATCGTAATTTGGGTCTAGGGGGTTTGGTGCTGGTACCCTAGGGATTTCTTCCGGATTGAAGTCATGCATCTCTACTTGGTTTTTAGGGTTTTCTATCTCCATGGGTTGGTCAGGAATTGGCAATTGTGGTTGGGGTGCTATTATTTGCTCCAGATTAGGGTCAGCTGCAGTGGTGGCTAAGATATGGATGTTGGCTATACCCCTATTTATCATATCCTGGGCATATGCATCTGTCTCTCTCTTCCGGATTGAATTCTTGTAAATTTTTCATACGCTTCCTACGCTCGTGTGCCCCTCGACTGAACCATCCCCTCTTTTTATGAGGAAATGGCTCCTCTGACTGAGCCTTAAACACAAAGATTCCTTCTTCCGTATCAGCAGAGTACCCTGAGAGGGCAGGCTGAGAAGAGGAGGTGCCTTCGCTTCTAGGCGAACCTGACAATTGACGGTACGCGTCAGATGGTCCTTGGTCGCTCATACTGTAAACTAACAGATAGTCAAATAACACATAACAATAAATACAGTTATGCACGTAGTTCCGTGATTTATTTCCTAACACTTTAAATTTTGATGTCAGCAGAACACCTCTGTGGCTGAATCAGTGGCTTAGCTCTGATACCACCTCCTGTCGCAACCCCCGATCCCAGTTTCCCCCGGGAACGGGCGGCCGCGAGACAGTTTTGGTGGTATCGTGTATTGTCTAATTTGGCAGCGGAATTTTTCATCAGGACCGTAGTTAGGAAATATTTTATCAGAGTAAAACACCACCATTTATATAACATTAAACATTTGGGATTAAACCAAGTTCATAGTACATGCGTTTTCATAGGAATAAATCCTATTTATTTAATAAAAACATATATTTTATTTTTAGGTAACTTTATTGCCACTTTTCCAAGCCTTCAGTGCTGTCCAGCTGGCTTCTATTTGGCTTTCACAGTTTGTTACCTGAAACGCGTTTTAAAAACATTTGTCAGTGGGAAATACTGGTGAGTGAATCCCAGTTTAATCAAGTTTAAATAAAAAGTCCCAGTGTACAGTATTGGGGGCGATCCCATAATTATATTTGTTTCCAAGACATATCAATTAAAATCCATGGTACTGTCGAACCCGACTTGTGGACATGTTACTCCAAGACCAGGTGGTAACAAATTTTGTATACAAAACCCCAACATACTCATCATAATTGTATTCTTACAAATACTCAATAACTGTTATTCGCATGGAAAAGTATTTAAGGTTTTGTAAAAACAGTTAACAAAAGGTTTAGAAGAAGTGGATCAACTAACATTGCTGTCTTAGATTTTCCGTAAGGGTTTCCTGGTGATAATCTAAAATTTACACAAATACACACCTGTTAGTTATAATAACCCATTTTAACATTAGCAATACCCTCCCCGAGACGGCATTCCAATGACTACGTCGGGCAGAACAACGACATCCATTACGGAACCCTAGATCAATCGGGTAGCGTATCTAATACGTATCCATAGGTTATAATACTCACAACGGAGCAGAACTTCGCTAATTAGGGGGTATAATACCCGCGTATTATCTCCACTACTTCAGAAATTAAGTAAGAAAGAAAGATTTGAGCGATCGGAACTGAAAGCCGATGGCCTTCTTATATAGTGCTGAATTCTGAGTTTGTCGCGGCCCGCGTAAAACAAAGATAAGGGTTACGCGGCCTGCGTCAACCCTGGTCAAACGTATAGCTAGTCTGAGTCAGCAAGTAGGGTCAACACGCGTCGGCCACGTGGCCACACCGGGCTGCGCCATGTTTTGAGAATCACGCGGCCCGCGTTAACTTAACGAGGGTCTTACGCCGCCCGCCTAAACTTACAAATCAACGAAATCAGGTCTCAACCTTCATACCGCCCACGTAAGGTTTGGGGTGGGTTCTACGCGGCCCGCCTCAACTTAATTTTTCTTGTTTTTAATTTATTTTTAATGCTATATTGTATTTCGGGCTCGGTTTTCACATACGGGTACATTTTGGGACATATTGGGATATTTTAAAATATATTAGGTTGTCGGAAAATAATCGAGGGTGTCGGTTTTATTGAGGATTGTTATAAACAACCCTTCTTGCTTCCAATTCTCTCTTCAGTCTAGCAGTCTTTTTCTCTTTCAAAATCTTGATTTTATCTGCAAAAAACAAATAAAACTATAAGTATCCAATTGTTTTCTAGCTTTATTAATATACTCTTCCTCATCATCAGTATCTTCATCACTTCTTGAAGATTTAAAAATTGGTTGTCTTCTAGGACGGTTCTTAGATTTGACTGATTCTTCTCCTGAGGTTGAGTCTTCAAGGATTCGAGGAATAAATGCTGTTTTTTCTGAAGTTCTGTTAGGATCATACTTATCCCAACTAAATCCTTCTGGAAGCCTTCCATCATCTTGGTCTATCAGACCATAACAAGCTCTCTTCTTTCCATCTTCAATTTTGATAGTATTTGAACTTGAAGATTGTTGTTGATATGGTTGTTGAGCAACCTAATGATAAATTGCTTTTCGATGATAATCGTTGTTTCCAATTGGATCTTGTCTTCCGGTTGTTTCTCTGTTTGTACACTCACGTTTAAAATGCAATTTTTCTCGGCAACGAAAACAAGTAACCTTTGATTTGTCAAAACCTAGCTGAGATGTAGCAGCATCACGAAGATCATCTCTACCGGTGTTTTGTTTAAACTTTTCTGCTCTTCTTAAAACACTAGCTAAACACCACTTGATGTCCATCAACTCAAGTTCCTCAGAATCAATCTGATCATAATCTTCTTTAGTGAGCATCGGATTGCCAATTCGTCCAGCAACCAAACTTTCATACGACTCTAACACAGTAACAAGAGATGCCATATGTTGCTTTGCTATATCTGGAGAGAAATTTTGACCATTTTGAATGTTTAATGTCACATTGCATTGCAAGTTTGTTGAACTTTGTTGAACTTTGTTGTTGAGAACTTGGTGTTGAAAATTTTGGTTCAAAGCTTGAATAAGATGAAGAATATCCACCACTTTGAGTTGTAGTGCTAGCATTTGTTCCTGAAGTACCACCAACACTGAAAGCAGTCTGAATCTTCGGACTCGGAGTAGTCTCAACTTTGCTTCCTCTATAGTATAGACTAACATCTTGTTGAGCACCCGGATTCTTCATGATAGCAGTTTTCTGAACAGCCAATTCATGTTCTTCAAGCTTCTGAATGAACTTACACAAATTCATATCTTCAGACTGTCGGTTATGCTTTAAAATCAACAGATATGTTCCCCATTCATTCTGTGGTAACGCATCAACTAGCTTATCAACCCATTCTTCATCTTCTTTCTTGATGTCCAATCTTTTCATTACATGAACAAGTTGACAATATCTCTCGATAATCTTCCTAGTCGTCTCACCTTCAAAAGCTGTAAACATATCAAAAGATTTTTTTAGTAATGCTCGTATATTTTTTATCATTTCAGCACTACCCTTAAACTTTTTAATCAACGCGTTCCAGATTGATCTAGCAGTTCCCTCATGTTGAAGCAAAACGAAAATATCTTTTTTTACCGCTTGTTGGAGAATGCTAATCATCATTTTTTCACCGGTGTATCTTAATTTTTCTTTCGGTGTATATTGACTTAATGGTTTTTCATTTTCAAGATCATCTTTCGGTTTAGTGTAATCTTTTTCTAACGAAACCCATGCATCAAACTTATTTGCTTGCACCCAGTTTTCAAAACGATCTTGCCATCCTTTAAAGTCCTCAATGTACATAAGCTTTGGAGGTTTTTGGAAAGTTCCCGTTTCATTTTCGATTCCAACAGTTTCGACAACTGTAACTGGAGCAGCTGGAGCAGTAGCAAAGGCGTTGTAAAACTCGTTTTCCATGTTTCGGTAAAAAGGTTTCACAAAATCACAATTTAAAACGAACTTGATTAAACTTTTCAAACGACCTAGTTTACTTTTACGCGAACTGGATATGCCAAACCGTGTGAACTTGAACTCTTCAATCTATGCGAACAGGATCCAATTCAATCCATGCGAACTGGATAACTTCCAAATGATTTGAATGTTTTAAACTCTCCTCGTGCGAACTGATACAATTTACAAATGACCTGAGTCACTTCGTGTGACCTGGTTCAACTCCTAACTTCCTGAACTCACTACGTGCGAACTGGTTTTCAAACCATGCGAATTGGGGTCACTTCACACGACCTGGACTGTTTTGAACCACCTTGTGTGATCCGAATCAAACTCACACGAACTGAGCTACTCCAAATGAACTGAACTGATGCGAACTGACCCAATTTCCACACGGACTGATTCAACAAGTACGACCTGGTCACTCTAAAACGACCTGGGTCAAACTTCGTGCGAACTGAGCCTACTTTCACGCGTCCTGTGACCTTTCAAACGATCTGACCTATCTTCGTACGACCTGAGTTCAATTCATGCGAACTGAGGTCAATCTTGTGCGAACTGGATCCCTAATTTCACACGATCTGAGCCATGTTCGAACGATTTGATGTGTTTTTGTCAAATTTTATCAGGTTTTAGGTTGAATTAGGTGCTGATTTTTTCAAGGATTGTTTAAAATAGTGTTTCACGTGTAATATCACAAAATCCGTCCATTTTATCCGTAAAATCTTGGTTAATTTTGAAAAACTGTGTAGAATGTGAGTAGAAATGAGATTTTCGGATGAAAACAAGCTGAATCGGTAAGAACTCTTCCTCCTGGGCTCTGATACCACTTGTAGGATCGTTGAATCGATCAGAAAAGTTCTAGACCAAATCAAAGGCGGAATTCAATGATTCGATCTTCATTACAGCTTAATTAACACTAGGAATCACATTAAATGTCGTTAGTATTGATTTGAAAGCTACTATAGTTCACTCGACACTTCGGCAGCATGCCAGTTCGCACGAACCATGCATGCCAGTTCGAACAAACTTCCAGTTCGCACGAACTGGACTATCCACTTCGTGTGGATTGACTGATTCATGACTGAACCCCGTTTTTCTCGTACAACGTGTCTAGATCTATCAATCTTATTACAAGACTCGATACAAGACGTAGTCGACAGACATATGTACCAACATTAGCATATGATTTGTAAAACGCATATACTTGTTCAATAGAGGTAAATTGCATTCCAACCACTGGTGTAGCTGATGCTTCAACCTCCGGAGTGTAAATCCTTTCATCTACATAAATCAAATAAAAAAACACATGCGAATTATCTTACTCCTTACATGCGATATATTAATATATGCCTAAT
This sequence comes from Helianthus tuberosus, assembly GCA_030545235.1. Lineage (NCBI taxonomy): Eukaryota > Viridiplantae > Streptophyta > Magnoliopsida > Asterales > Asteraceae > Helianthus > Helianthus tuberosus. Next base: position 93,644 of record JARYGA010044303.1, on the reverse strand, counting down.
TTCATCCTACCACAACCAACACGTGCGAATTATATGAGCCATAACATGCGAAATGATGATTTTGGTGAATATGTTTTACACATGCGATTTATTATAATAAAACATGCGAAAATTCGTAACAGAATAAACATCACGTGCGAATTGAAAAACTCGTAATATGCGAACTTATACATGTTGCTTTCAAATCAAAATATACTCAACAATCAAACTTCAAAAACAGCTTTAACAATGCAAAATCATTGCTACGATTAAACGAAAACAAGTATACGATCAATTTAAAGATCAACATTAACATAATTACCATTCGTCTCATCATTTACAGCACTTATACTTGCATTTGTATTTGGATTTGGATTTGCAGGTTGCGGATTTAAAACATCCTCAATTGAAACTCTCTGATATACAGATAATTGAGCATGATCACCGATCGGACGAGTTTCTTCAAAATCAACATCTGTTCGTCCAATGCTGCTCTGTGGATCCATCGAAAAAACAATTGAATGAAACCCTAACGATGAAGAACGAAAATTGCAATTGAGAATTATGAAAAATTTGAAACTGATTTGAAAGATAATTACCGGGATATTAGTGTAACGAACTTCTCGCTAATTGAATGAAGAGACGAATTTGCCCTCAGATGATTGAATTCATTGTCTGATTTAACCTTATCAAATAAAAACGAATCTAGACACATGTACGGCCACTACTTTCGCGTACGTAATGTAGGATTAGGAGATTTGTATCCTACACTTTACCTATATATATATCGGATAAAGATCCGTTAGGAACCACCTTTTATTGTGAGAACCGCGAGAACCAATGTGAACACATGGCAAATTGGTAATTAAGTGACATTTAATAAAAAAACACGTGCTCCTCTTATTTCAGCCCCTGTTCACTATCGTCGTTTAGAATCTAGGGTTTCGTGGGAGATTTTGCTTAATCGACGACGAAGATCTTCGGCGGTGACGAATCTTTCCAGTTTCACGGCGGCGATATACAAATCTTACAGGGGATTCAACTGGGATACTGATTTCGGCGTTGGTATACTGATTTCGGCTACACATGGCTTCGTCTTACTCATCTCGTGTTGGAGTTGAACCTACGGCATCTGATGATCATCATACAACATCTTCTGCATATAATCCACATCCCGATTCTGTTTTTTGCGGCCCATCTGATGTCAATGTCAATCCTATTTCTGCCGTGGGTCCGTTTGATGTTGATGTCAATACCTTACCTGCTGTTAATCCAAATGAAAGTTGCAATACTATGTTTACAACAGACGCTTGATTCCATGTTTACATCAGGCAACGTAGGCTCTGAGACTGCTAATTTACCTGATCAATCGTTATCACTTGACACCACATCTACTGGTACAACACCTACAAGCACAGAACATCAGCACTTACAATTCATTCGGTTTGAAACTAAAGGTATTTTATATCCATTTTATGTAAATTGTGACTTGTTCAATGATATACCCTTTTGCATCATGATCACAACTGTTTTATGTTGTAAATTACGATTACTCAATATTATATGCACATGTGCATTCTGTTAACTGCATGTTTACAAATGTTTTATGTTGTAAATTATGATTACTCAATGTTATATGCACATATGCATTGTATTAACTGCCTCATATTACAAATTATGCATCATATTTTCAAATTATGTAACATTGTAAATTTATGCACATGTGCATTATGATTGAAAAAAAATAACTTATGACCTCGTACATTAACTGACAATGCACATGTGCATATTAATTACAATTATACTATTCGTCTGTATATCATGTTGACAAATTTTTAATTTATTAATTACTTCTCACTAATTTTTAATTTATTAATTATTTCTTACAGGAACGATTACGGCTGCCATACATGCTACCCCTAACGGCACCCCGTATTGGATGCCTCAAGTTGATGTTAGACACCTTCATGTTGTAAATAGTACATTTACCCATTGGGAAGATATTGTCATGATGTACAATACGTATGCGACACAATCCGGGTTTTCTACTCGTATAGGCACATCGAAGGAAAAAAATATCATGACAATCCTAACATGAAAATATGCACTCATAGATATATATTATGTTCAAGAGAAGGACAACCACGGGTCACAGAATCTGACCCCAATGCTCCATCCAAAAATGCTCCAACCATATATGATAAATCCAAGAAACAACACAGACGAAGTCGATTCACAGTTTCTGGGTGTCGTGCGCGTATCAAAGTGAGTTATGATCGTGCTACCGAACAATACAAAATATATGATTTCATCGTCGCGCACAACCATTGCATGATTGGTAGCGATCACGTCAACATGTTAAAGCAAATCAGGAAACCTGGATTTGAAGAGCAACAGTTCATCCACAAAGTTAGTCTTAACAAAATCGGCCCAACTGTTGCATATAACATTCAAGTATCACTTTGTGACAACCCTCACATTTACAGGTATCCGTACACTAAATTAATATTTAATTTGTGCTTAATGACTGTGCTTGATTACCATTGTGATTAAACTGCTTACTGATTTCTGCTACATACATACATATGCATCACATATCATACTATCACTTCATTTATTTCACACAAACATAATTGACAAACTTGATGCACAAAGCACAGTTAGCACACTAAACGGATAACCCAGAAAACATGCTGACAATGCCAGCACCTAGACAGGCAACATTTTTAAGGCCAGTATGAGCCAGAGATAGAATGCTACACTAGTAGTGAGTGTAGGGAGGTGAGGACCATAAAACTGCGTCACTAGGTGGTAGTTATAGTTCCCGGAAGTGCCTAAAGCACACTTAAAGTGCAGAATTCTGCACTAGATAACCAAAATTCAGCATTTAATGATGTTAGTAAAGTGTAAAAACTTGGCAAAATAGTCCTAGACACTTTCCAAAGTGTAACACCCGTTCTTATAAATCAAGGTTTAACGTATTATTTACGAAAAACAGTCATGTAATTAAGATTACATATGCATTGGAAATACGGGCTTGTTAAAAACTTTTACAATTTAAAGTGATATAACATAATGTGGTTTAATTCGTCGTTATAGAATATCGACAAAACAACGTTGCGGAAGCTTTGTTTAATGTGTGTTCGGTTCTTGCTCGATGCTTGATCTTCATCCGGGACATCTCGTCATTCACCTGTGATCAAAACTAACTTAAAGGTCAGTTTTGATAATTAAATAACCAATATAACAAGGAAATTAGGAAAATCCAACATTTATATCTTGATCCACAAACAAACAATTGATTTCTGGCCTCCACCGTAACTTACGGTGCCACCGTAAGTTACGGTGGCCCCTGAAAGTCCAATTCCCCTACCGTAATTCAGGGGTATCCTACCGTAGCACCTTTGGCTCCACCGTAACTTACGGTGGCACCGTAAGTTACGGTGGCCCCTGCATCCAACCTTTCCATTTTGCCGCTTTTTGACACGAAAACTTTCGTATCTTTCAAACCGCTTGTCCGTTTGACCTACCGTTTCTTCCTACGTGATTGTAATTTGATTCCCCACCTTATGAGGTTAAAATCCAACATTCGGTTTAACAAAAATTCAGACTTTTAAGTCTTTGGCTAATTACCCTTTTTACCAAAATTTGACCCATTCAATTTTTATCAAACAAACATGTTTATTTGCTCTCTAAACTTATGAATTTCATAAATTCCACATCCCCTATCATATTAATCTCAAATCACGGGTTTCTTACATAATAGAAACCCGTTTACATTCAAATTCATATCTTGACCCGTTAAGGGTATTTAAGCACCTTCTAACTTAAAATCGCCTTAGATTGTTTCTAACATTACATTACCACATTTCTTATGATAAAATTTTCCACCACAACTGTAATTATGGTGGGTATACTTTAGTAATCTATATAAATCGAGTTTTACCCCCTCGACACATTATTTTACGACCAAAAGCTCAAATAGAGCCATTTAACTAACGTGTTACATCTTTCAACTTCTATACTCGTCCTAAGTATCTATCTAATCGTAAAGATAACCGAATATCTACACTTTAACATTGTCTAACCCTTATAGAACTCCAAATTCTACATGATGAGTTGTGTTAATATACATACCTGGCTCGGATCAATATATTGACCCGTTTTAATACTTTGCCTTAATAGCCGCTAAGCAATAGCGATGTACTTATCCTTTTGCTATTTATTCCTATAACATGTAACTCGACAAACCATTAGATAATATTGTCAAAGGGTGATAATTTCACCTTTTGACCCGTTTATTTACCTAGTGATCTTCATCACTTCAAGTAAATGCCAATTTCATGTATTATGCTAATTTAAAATCTACTAGCTAGAATACGGAATCAAGCATAACGTAACAGAATCGTAGTTACGTACCTTAAGAGCGTTCCTTTCAAGGGTGTGTCCGCTCCGGCTTGTTCGCTTGAAGTCTCGGCTCTTTTGCCTATAGGGTTCAATCAACACTTCGTTTAGAACTCTATTCATGTCTTATAACGCATAATTCATCTTATCATTCAAATATGCGTTTCCTTCGAAATCACCATATCTAGCTTTCTCTTAGGCATTTCAACAAACACCTAAAAGGCATAATTTTACTAAATCAACAATCAAGTTCATGACTACTTATTTTGCCAAGATTTTAACATCTTTTACAAGCAAATCATCTAATTTTATAAACATCAAGATTAACTTCATAGAGTTCAAATAACACTAGTTGACTAATCATGATTCTAGTGTTCATCATGTTTTTGCAAAACCCACTACACACACATAATGGATGATCATGAATTTCATAGTTTAAGCACTAATTCAACCAACTAAGGTCTAGGGTTTACTTCTAGACATGATTTCATCCCAAATTCATCCAAACAACAATCATGCAAGCTCAAATTTCGATTCTCATGTGTTCATCTAAGATTCAAGATAGAATCAAACCATGAAATTTTACATACCTTATGATCCCTTCACTGAGGTGATCACTATTTCGTGCTTGGATTTCGATTTGGGCTTGATTTGCCTCTTCAATCTGGAGAATTTTTGAGTTTTAGGGTTGGAACTTGAGAGCTCTTTTGGCTCTAGTAAAAATCGCAGGAACATACACACACGTATGTGTGTTTTGTTTATTTATTTGTTTAACCAAAACTTCATTTCATTTATCCATGTTTAGTCCCTCCACTTTACACAAGTTATTTAAAGGGTGTTTTAATCATGTTTGTTCTATTGTGTCAAGACACAAACTAACTAGGTTATATATTCCTAGTTATTATAAATTCTTGTTTATTTAAGAATCCTAATATTCACCGGGTTACTTTTACCACTAAAGGTAAATTACCCGTCTTTTAGTATAAATGTGGTTTGATTACCAAACCCGTTTTCGGGGTGTTACACAAAGTGTTGAGAATTTAATGTGTCACTAAAAACAATATAAAAGACACTTTAAAGCTTTATTTAGCACTTTAAAGGATCAACATCCAACCGAACAACCGGAGTTTACCCGGAACATAAAAATATTGCCAAACACATTGTTGAGAATTTAAAGGGTGCAAGAGGTCCAACAAGCAAGCGTGGTGCACTCGGAAGCTCAAGGACCACCCTAGTTTTCTTTTATCCACCACTTTTACGCTTTGAAACTTCCCTAGCCTTGTACTAGTAGTAAGTGCTTCAAATCTTCATCTTGTTCTTATTTTTAGTGGTTAATAGTTGATTGAATGGTAAAATATTAAGAAACACTAAAGAACTTAAACAAGTCTTGAACATAAAGGATGAAGAGTGGATAAAGAGAAGATGTTTGGTTAAATGATGTTGTAATCATGTTGATCTTGTGTTGTCATGCTTAATACATGTTGTTTGTTAGTAGAAGTTAGATGGTTCATCACCTAGACTTGCTAGATCATGTTTAAGAACATGAACTAGTAAGATGTTAAGGTTAAAGATATGAAGGATGATGAAACCTTCCACACATGAACTTGAACTTGAATAACTATAAGTTTTCTTGAAAAATAAAGTTATAAACTTGTAGATCTAAAGATCTATGAGTGGGTTTTCGGAAGAACCAAGTGAAAAATACTAGTTTTGTTAAAACCCGGATCTTGTATGAACTAAAATCATTTTTAGTAAGTAAACAAGTGTATGAACACTTGTGTAACAAGAAAATTTCACAAAGAAATATTTTTGGAAAATATGACTAGAAGTTGTGAAAATACACATTCTTTAAAAATAAAGTTTTTAAGAAACTAATCATATTTTTAGAGATAACAAGACCTACTAAATATGTTAGTAATTTACTACGTATTTTTACAAACTTTCAAGTTCACAAGTTTATGGTTTATGTTTATTTTATGTCAAGATTGATGATTAGAAATTGTATGTTGTTGGTTGATGATTGTTTGAGTAAATTTTGAAAAGAAAATGATACGCTAGTAAGCGTGGACGCCTCCATCTACAAAGGAAACTCTGGCGAAATTTTTCGAGAATTTCAACACTTAGAAATATTTTTCTAACAAATGTTTACAACTATATTTTTAACTTGGTTTTCAAAATAAACTTCGCCATGATTTTTATTACAAAAATACCAAGTGCCAGAGGTTAATTTTCGTAAATAAAATTTGTTAAATATATATTTAGAATGTATATTTTATAATAAAACGCTTGTGTGGTTATTTGATTATTTTGTTAACTAGATATATATTATTTTTTTGGGATAAAAATAATATAACTTGAAAATATCGTGAAATCACGACTACAAAATAATACCAACACTCTCACAAATAAATATTTAAGTTACACCAGTATTGTTATTACAACACGAACTCTAAAATGTAACTTATGTATATTTCGGAAAATACTCTCATACGTATATTTTGATAAAGTATTATTTGGAAAAAAGTATAAAGTAAAATATGATATTTTTGGGGAAAATATGTATATTTTGGAATTAAAATATTTTAGACAAGTGGGACTTGAAATATATTTTTCGGAATTATAACGTGTACATGTATAAAAACCCCATCCTTGGGAAGGAAATATAAAATAAATAAGAAGTGTGAATACGGAATAGTTACCTAACTATTTCTCCAAAAACGTTAAACCCTAAGCCAAGGCACGACCATCCGTTTAATAGGCATTAGTACGTGTAGGTCGTCACGCAGCAGGTTGAGTTAGAGACTTACGTTTCGGGATACGAACTTCTGTGAGTTCATGTTCCCCCTTTTCTCTTTACTGTTTTCAGTTTTATACTTCGGGGGTGAAATACATGCGCCAATTATTACAGACTTTTATATACATGGTATGGTTAGCTTAAGGAGGGTTTACTACTTAGATCATGTGAGTGGGTAGGTGGTACTTGGGGCCATTAATCCTCGTTGTAGGACCGAGGGACATGAGTGATAGATCTATTTGGGTGTTGCGAGCCCCACTCCTGAGTCCGCTGAGTGGACCAGGTGGTGACTATGTGCCCGACGCACAAATTTGCTAGGTTTGAGTCTTCCTGCATCACTTCACACATATCATTGGCTTTGCAACCCAATTGTGATCTTTTTTTCCTTAATTGCTACATACCAAGGATTTTCATACATACAGACATATTACAAAGGTTTATACATACTCACTTTACATGAACTCGCTCAACTTTTTTTGATTTTTCAAACTACATGTATTTCAGGAAATTAGTGGATCTGGCAAGGTATGCATTCATGTCAAGCTGCGTAAGGAATAATGATGTCATACTGGTTTAGGAAGTGTGACCCTTGCATGGACGGGTTACAAGTCTTAAACCGTATTTCTAGTCAAGTCTTATGTCGTGTCGTATGAACAAGTTTTTAATTATGTCATGGTTGTAATTCGTTTCATGTGTCGACTTTTAAACAATGATGTCTTGGTAACTTTTAAAACTAGTTGAATGGATGAACATCATGTGTTTTATTTCATATAGCATGGTTATGATATTTGCTATGGTATTAAGAAGTCACACCAAATAAACCCACGCTTCCGCAAAAGCCAGGGTGTGACAGCTTGGTATCAGAGCATCGATCATAGCGAACTAGGATTCCTTCTCGAGTCTAGACTATGATCACTAGGGCTCTCACGAAAACATTTTTACATTGCATACACTAAACGTCCAGATCCAGGATACGAAACATTTTTACAAATAAAAGGCACAAATACACTTTTTCAAAATTTATATATGTTTTAGTCTTAGAGACTGAGGGAGTTCAGTCTTAGAGACTGAGGGAGGTTCAGCCTTAGAGGCTTGGGAGGTTCAGTCTTAGAGGCTGAGGGAGGTTCAGTCTTAGAGACTGAGGGGTCCAATCTTAGAGATTAGGGAGGATTAGTCTTAGGGACTGGGAGGATGGTCATAGAGACCAGGGATTTAGCCTTAGAGACTGGGAGGTTGGTCTTAGAGACCAGGGAATTAGTTTGAGAGGCTAGGAGGTTCAGTCTGAGAGGCTGGGAGGGTAGTCTAGGAGACTAGGATGACTACTTGTTTGCTTTATTGTGGCTAACATGTTTATTTGACTTTATGATTGATATATGTGCATATATGTGATTGTGTTACAGACGTTATGGTTTCATCGTCAGACACAGGAGTATCGGACACACTAGACCCCATGGCGATCGTGTCAGATGACGAGATCCCGTTAGAGCGAGAGGTCTACACATCAGACACCACCAGCACTGACGACGATGATTTCCAGCCGTTCGCGCTGCCTGACGTCGGAGTTGAGCCTGCTGATGGCATTCCTGCCGGGGATCTACCTCTTGCGGTGATCCCTGCTCCCATTCCGCTTGCTGCTTTTCCTGTAGTAGATATGCCACTCGATGTCGCTTCTGATGACGACATCGATCTGTTTGAGGAGGATCCGCCTGAGGCTGACTATGAGGGCGGGGCCCCTATTGATGCTGACGTTATTCTTCCCATTGCTGAGACCCCTGTAGAGGAGCTTCCTGTTGGTTAACCTGGCCCGGACTCATTGGAGTCTGTGGCATCTGCATCTTTGCACAACCATGGTGTGCAGCCTCACTCTCCTGACCTTGACATGGGGATGTTAGCTGCACCCGGTCCATCGCACGAGTTCGAGTTTGACCACGAGGTCGATGACGCTTTTGAGCCGGTCTTTCCCCCTGCTTTCGATCCTGACCATGATATCAAGTTTATTTATATGGACCAGCCCTTAGAGGTGCCCGTAGCTCCCATTGATCCTTTGCTTGACATCCCTGCTGATTTTGATATGGATCTTGTTGACCCGGAGCCTGTTGTGGCCCCAGAGCCTGTAGTTGCTCCTGACCCTGCCTTAGAGCATGACCCTGTCCATGATGATGCACCAGCCGTTGCACCTTTTGTTGATGATATACCCGTTGCTGATCTTCCCGCTGTTGCTCCACCCTTGATAGATGATCCTGTTGTTGATGCACCATTTCCTGATCCCGTGCCGGTGCTGTTTGACCGTGCACCTTTTGCTACTCATATAGATCCACGTTACGTCGACACCTGTAACAGGTGGATCGATGACGATGACGATTACCCACCATTTGTGTTACCTGTTACACCTCCAATAGCACCCGCTTCTGTACCCACTGATATTCCCTTGTTTCCCCCACACACCACGGATGTTCACCGCACTGATCTACCTATCACGTTCCTTCAGGACATACCGCCACCTCGTCCTGGAGAGGGGTCATCTAGGCAGCCGCCTGTTCCTGTTCCACCCGTGCTGTCATCATCTTTATCGTTCACACCTTAGTTTTCTTCTGTTGCACCACCTACTGCACCATCTTTCATGCCATCAAGCGAGCCATTTTTATGGACCACGCCCCCTATCATGCCACTGTCTGATCCGTGCCACCCGTACCATGTTGGGTAATCTACGGAGGACATCCTCACTTCCTTGATGATACAGCAGGATGCATTGACGCGTCGTATTCAGGATTTGGAGACAGCTCCACGTCCGCCTTGTCGCTGTCAGACCCCCTTTTGCAGCACCCCACGCTCCTCGTCCACTTTCCCCCGATTCAGACGCTCGTTTCGTGACTTCTGAGCAGCATATAGCATATTTGCTGCGCGCCTATCGTGCCTTAGAAGAGGACTGGTTACATATGCGTCGCTTGCTTTTCTCTCATTTTCCTCCTCCTCCAGCGCCATCAGCATAGGCATTTTTGGTTTTATGCAGGTCGATCTTTTGGTGAGAAGGTCGCTATTGAGCCATCTTACGAAGCCTTTTGAGAGATCACACTTTTGTATATGATAGTTGTAGTTTGACTTGTATTTTTGAGGGTGATGTTGCCCCATGATCTTATTCAGATATGTGATGTACTATTAAACATGTAAAACAATATTGTGGTCGTGATTAATGAAGCTCAATGGCAACGTTCTAACTACATGCTTTGTTGAGTTATATGTTTTAATTTATAACATGAGATGTTATGTGATTGATGAATGCTACTATATATACGTTCTTATTATACTTACTATGACCTGACCTACATGATCATCTTTTAGAAGATGCCTCCAAGACGCGATGTACGCATGCCTACTAACGAGGCGGAACTCCAAGGGATAATTGCCGCAGCTATAGCACAGTATGCGGCCTCCCAAATAGAAACGAGCAGGAACACTTCGAACAACAACAACAACAACGACAACAACAATCCACCCAATGGGTGCACCTACAAGCAATTCCTCGACTGCAAGCCCGTGAACTTCGACGGCACTGGAGGTGCTGTTGCGTTTGTTAGGTGGGCTGAGAAGACAGATTATGTCCTAAGAATGAGCAAGTGTGCTCCCGAACAACAAGTGACCTACATCTCAGGGCTGTTTCTGGATGGCGCCCTATCGTGGTGGAATCTGCAAGTGCAAACTTTAGGAGAAGCTGCTGCTTATGCCATGTCATGGAATGAGCTGAAGGAGCTCATGAGAAGGAAGTACTGCTCACGTGCTGAAATTCAAAAGTTAGAGACTGAGTTCTGGCACCTAAGAATGGAAGGTCCCAAGATTGCAGAGTATGTTCAGAGATTTCATGACTTGTCTCATGTAGTGCCGTACATGGTCACGCCCGAGTTTAAACGAGTTGAGCGCTTTATCTGGGGATTGGCCCCTCAGATCATGAGTATGGTTACCACGTCCAAGCCTGCAACGATTATGGAAACAATCGATCTTAGCGTGGCACTTACTAAGGAGGCCATTCGGTTGAACAAGTTTTCAAATGTTGAACCAAAGAAAAAAGAGACTTATGTGGAGCTGTCTGGTGAAAAGAAACGAAAATTTTCCAACTTCAAGCAAGGAACCAGCCATATGAGCAAGAAGGGTGAGTCGAGCACACCGGCAAGAGCTACAACCGGTGTCGAAAACAAAGGAAAGGGTTATATGGGCACTCTGCCCAAGTGTGATACATGCCAGCGCCATCATTCTAGCCAGTGCGGATTAACGAAATGCGAATCGTGTGGAAAGAATGGCCACACAAAGTATACATGCTGGGTTGGTTCACGACAGGGTGGCCAAAGGGGTTTCAATAACAACAACCGCGGTGGTAATGGGAATCGCCCGCAAGGGAATAATGGAGGAAATGGAAATCGTGGGAATGTAATCAAGCTGGGAATGAAAATCGTAACCGAAACAACGCTCAAGGTGGAAATGGAAATGGGAATGGCCGAGGACTAGGATGCTTTAATTGTGGAGATGTTGGGCACTTTAAGAGGGAATGCCCAAAGCTGAATCAAGCCCGTGGGAGAGTATTCAACATCGGCGCAAGGGAAGCGCGCCAGGATCCAAAAGTTGTCACTGGTACGTTCCCTATAAACCAATGATTTGCATCTGTTCTGTTTGATACTGGTGCCAATTATAGCTTCGTATCGTTAGAATTTAAGAATATACTTGGGCTAACCGCTAGTAAGTTAGACGTTCCGTACTCGATTGAATTGGCGAATGGGAAACTAGTTGAAACGGGTGAAGTCATCAGAGGATGCGTGATAGAACTGGGAGGGCACGAATTTACGCTAGATCTGCTGCCTGTCGAGTTGGGAAGCTTCGACGTGGTAGTGGGAATGGATTGGTTGTCAAGCAACAAAGCCGAGATCGCTTATCACGAGAATACCATCCGCATCCCAATGGCATATGGTGAGACGATCGTAGTTCATGGAGAAAAACACGATACGCCTCTAAGAATCATTAGCTGTCTAAAAGCTAGAAAGTGTTTACAGAAGGGATGTGTTGCCTACTTGGCACACATCGTGGATAAAGAAGCTGCTGAACCGAAGATCGAAGACATTCCGGTCGTAAGAGAATATCCTGAAGTCTTTCCAGAAGACTTGCCAAGATTACCGCCTCAAAGGCAAGTCGAGTTCCACATTGACTTGGTTCCAGGCGCCGCGCCTGTAGCCAAGGCACCCTATAGACTTGGACCTTCGGAGATGCAGGAGTTGTCAACACAACTCCAGGAGCTATTGGATAAAGGATTCATCAGACCAAGCTTCTCACCTTGGGGAGCTCCAGTTCTGTTCGTCAAGAAGAAGGATGGTAGTTTTCGTATGTGTATAGACTACAGCGAGCTTAAAAAGTTGACTATCAAGAACAGATATCCTTTGCCAAGGATTGATGACCTGTTCGATCAGTTGCAAGGTTCAAGCTTTTATTCAAAGATCGACCTTCGATCAGGATATCATCAACTAAGGATACAAGAGGAAAGTATCCCGAAGACGATCTTTAGGACTCGTTATGGACATTACGAGTTCCTGGTTATGCCGTTTGGGTTGACACACACACCGGCAGTTTTCATGGATCTAATGAACAGAGTCTGCAAGCCGTACTTGGATAAGTTTGTGATCGTGTTTATTGATGACATTTTGATCTACTCGAAGACGAAGGACGAGCACGAACAACACTTAAGAGCTATTCTAGAGCTACTTAAAAAGGAGAAGTTGTACGCTAAGTTCTCGAAGTGCGAGTTCTGGTTACGCGAAGTCCAGTTTCTTGGACATGTGGTTAATGGAAATGGAATCCATGTTGATCCCACAAAGATAGAGGCGATCAAGGACTGGGAAACTCCCAAGACACCAACCGAGATCCGACAGTTCTTAGGTTTGGCTGGTTATTATCGAAGGTTCATTGAGGATTTCTCTAAAATCGCTCAACCTCTGACCGCACTCACACAGAAAGACAAGAAGTTTGATTGGGGTGACAAGCAAGAGGAAGCGTTTCAGTTGTTGAAAAACAAACTTTGTGACGCACCGATCTTATCGCTACCCGAAGGAACGGACGACTTCGTGGTATATTGTGACGCCTCGCGTCAAGGTTTAGGTTGCGTGCTGATGCAGCGCCAGAAGGTTATAGCATATGCGTCACGCCAGTTAAAGGTCCACCAGAAAAACTATACCATGCATTACTTGGAGTTAGGCGTGGTGGTATTTGCATTGAAGATCTGGCGACATTATTTGTATGGTACGCGATGTACAATCTTCACTGATCACAAGAGCTTACAACACATATTTAACCAAAAGGAGCTTAACATGAGGCAAAGGCGCTGGGTAGAACTATTGAACGACTACGATTGTGAAATCAAGTATCATCCAGGGAAGGCGAAAGTGGTCGCCGATGCCCTAAGTCGAAAGGAAAGGATCAAGCCCGTAAGGGTTAGCGCTTTGGATATGATTGTCCAGACAGACCTCCCTTTGCGTATTCGTGTCGCGCTGAGAGAAGCCTTGAAAGAAAGGAATATTGCGGACGAGTATCTCCGTGGGATGGAGAAGCAGTTGGTACCAAACGAGGAAGGAACTTTGTGCTTTTTGAAAAGGATTTGGGTTCCTCTGTTTGGTGGATTGAGAAAGGTTGTTTTTGATGAAGCTCACAAATCTCGGTATTTGATTCATCCAGGAGCGGATAAGATGTACCAAGATCTTAAGGATTTCTACTGGTGGCCAAGGATGAAAGGCGATGTTGCAATATACGTTGGTAAATGTTTAACTTGCGCCAAGGTTAAGGCCGAGTACCAGAAGCCTTCAGGTCTTCTGCAGCAACCTGAAATACCCAAATGGAAATGGGAACAAATTTCAATGGATTTCATAACAAAATTGCCAAAGAAGCCCAAGGGACACGATGCGATTTGGGTGATAGTAGACCGTCTAACAAAGTCTGCGCACTTTTTGCCAATTAAGGAAAAAGACAACACGAGTAAACTTGCTGAAATATACATGAGAGAGATCGTTGCACGACATGGAGTGCCTCTCTCAATCATCTCTGATAGAGATGGGAGATTCGTGTCAAGGATTTGGCAATCCTTTCAAGAAGCATTTGGTTCTCAGTTAAATCTGAGTACAGCTTTTCACCCGCAGACTGATGGCCAAAGTGAGAGAACTATTCAGAAATTGGAAGATATGCTGAGAGCATGTGTAATGGACCTAGGTGGTAGCTGGGATAATCATTTACCATTGGTCGAATTTTCGTACAACAACAGCTACCACACAAGTATTGGAGCCGCGCCGTTCGAAGCTCTTTATGGATGCAAGTGTCGCTCACCACTGTGCTGGGCTGATGCGGGTGATAGACAGCTTGTTGGTCCCGAAATAGTCCAAGAGACGACATACAACATTGCACAGATCTGAGAGCGCATGAAGGCGGATCGTGACAGACAGAAAGACTATGCAAACCAAAGGAGGAAACCTTTAGAGTTTCAAGTTGGGGATATGGTTTTGTTAAAGGTTTCACCCTGGAAGGGTGTGGCACGCTTTGGGAAGCGTGGGAAGCTGAATCCACGTTACATTGGCCCGTTCAGAATCCTACAAAGGATTGGGCTTGTAGCCTACAAGTTGGACCTACCTGCTGAACTTAATGGTGTTCATGATACATTTCATGTATCAAATTTGAAAAAGAGTCCAACACAAGAGACAGTAATCATTCCTGCTGACGAAGTTCATATCGACGACATGCTCCACTTTACCGAAGAACCCGTTGAGGTTACGGATTGGAAAGTTAACAAAACACGCAGGAGTAGTGTCAAGCTCGTCAAAGTTCGATGGAATGCAAGACACCGCCCAGAATTCACGTGGGAACGCGAGGATCGTATGAAAGAGAAATACCCCCAATTATTTCCCAAGACCCCTGCGACTAGAAGCAGAACCTAAAATTTCAGGACGAAATTTTCTTAACGGGGGGAGAATGTGACAACCCTTACATTTACAGGTATCCGTACACTAAATTAATATTTAATTTATGCTTAGTGACTGTGCTTGATTACAACTGTGATTAAACTGCTTACTGATTTCTGCTACATACATACATATGCATCACATATCATACTGTCACTTCATTTATTTCACACAAACATTAGTGACAAACTTGATGCACAAAGCACAGTTAGCACACTAAACGGATAACCCAGAAAACATGCTGACAATGCCAGCACCTAGACAGGCAACATTTTTAAGGCCAGTATGAGCCAGAGATAGAATGCTACACTAGTAGTGAGTGTAGGGAGGTGAGGACCATAAAACTGCGTCACTAGGTGGTAGTTATAGTGCCCGGAATTGCCTAAAACACACTTAAAGTGCAGAATTCTGCACTAGATAACCAAAATTCAGCATTTAATGATGCTAGTAAAGTGTAAAAACTTGGTAAAATCGTCCTACACTTTCCAAAGTGTTGAGAATTTAATGTGTCACTAAAAACAATATAAAAGACACTTTAAAGCTTTATTTAGCACTTTAACGGATCAACATCCAACCGAACAACCGGACTTTACCCGGAACATAAAAATATTGCCAAACACATTGTCTTTACTTTTCTGAGCTAGTTAGGGTCCCCGAACACCCTAACACACCTTATATTATAACACACATAATAACACGCTAACTATATCATTAGATCTTAACTAATTTGGTAACCATAACATTACAACCCAGCCCCTACCCCCCCCCCCCCTTCGACGGTCATGAGGGTGGTACACCCTCATCCTTTTCTTTTGATTATTATAATTGCTAGTGTTGGACATTAAGAAGCATAATACATGATGGTTAAAGAGGATAATGGATTATAAATAAACACCAAGGTTAACCACTCTCTCACTTCTCAACAACACACAAACACACAAGCTTACTCCTTCCCTCTTCCCTCACTTTCGGCTGCCACCACCATCCACCATATCACCACCATCAACTCTCATTCAAGCCATTTTCCATACAACCAAGGGTGCAAGAGGTCCAACAAGCAAGCGTGGTGCACTCGGAAGCTCAAGGACCACCCTAGTTTTCTTTTATCCACCACTTTTACGCTTTGAAACTTCCCTAGCCTTGTACTAGTAGTAAGTGCTTCAAATCTTCATCTTGTTCTTATTTTTAGTGGTTAATAGTTGATTGAATGGTAAAATATTAAGAAACACTAAAGAACTTAAACAAGTCTTGAACATAAAGGATGAAGAGTGGATAAAGAGAAGATGTTTGGTTAAATGATGTTGTAATCATGTTGATCTTGTGTTGTCATGCTTAATACATGTTGTTTGTTAGTAGAAGTTAGATGGTTCATCACCTAGACTTGCTAGATCATGTTTAAGAACATGAACTAGTAAGATGTTAAGGTTAAAGATATGAAGGATGATGAAACCTTCCACACATGAACTTGAACTTGAATAACTATAAGTTTTCTTGAAAAATAAAGTTATAAACTTGTAGATCTAAAGATCTATGAGTGGGTTTTCGGAAGAACCAAGTGAAAAATACTAGTTTTGTTAAAACCCGGATCTTGTATGAACTAAAATCATTTTTAGTAAGTAAACAAGTGTATGAACACTTGTGTAACAAGAAAATTTCACAAAGAAATATTTTTGGAAAATATGACTAGAAGTTGTGAAAATACACATTCTTTAAAAATAAAGTTTTTAAGAAACTAATCATATTTTTAGAGATAACAAGACCTACTAAATATGTTAGTAATTTACTACGTATTTTTACAAACTTTCAAGTTCACAAGTTTATGGTTTATGTTTATTTTATGTCAAGATTGATGATTAGAAATTGTATGTTGTTGGTTGATGATTGTTTGAGTAAATTTTGAAAAGAAAATGATACGCTAGTAAGCGTGGACGCCTCCATCTACAAAGGAAACTCTGGCGAAATTTTTCGAGAATTTCAACACTTAGAAATATTTTTCTAACAAATGTTTACAACTATATTTTTAACTTGGTTTTCAAAATAAACTTCGCCATGATTTTTATTACAAAAATACCAAGTGCCGGAGGTTAATTTTCGTAAATAAAATTTGTTAAATATATATTTAGAATGTATATTTTATAATAAAACGCTTGTGTGATTATTTGATTATTTTGTGAACTAGATATATATTATTTTTTTTGGATAAAAATAATATAACTTGAAAATACCGTGAAATCACGACTCCAAAATAATACCAACACTCTCACAAATAAATATTTAAGTTCCACCAGTATTGTTATTACAACGCGAACTCTAAAATGTAACTTATGTATATTTCGGAAAATACTCTCATACGTATATTTTGATAAAGTATTATTTGGAAAAAGTATAAAGTAAAATATGATATTTTTGGGAAAAATATGTATATTTTGGAATTAAAATATTTTAGACAAGTGGGACTTAAAATATATTTTTCGGAATTATAACGTGTACATGTATAAAAACCCCCATCCTTGGGAAGGAAATATAAAATAAATAAGAAGTGTGAATACGGAATAGTTACCTAACTATTTCTCCAAAAACGTTAAACCCTAAGCCAAGGCACGGCCATCCGTCTAATAGGCATTAGTACGTGTAGGTCGTCACGCAGCAGGTTGAGTTGGAGACTTGCGTTTCGGGATACGCACTTCTGTGAGTTCATGTTCCCCCTTTTCTCTTTACTGTTTTCAGTTTTGTACTTCGGGGGTGAAATACATGCGCCAATTATTACAGACTTTTATATACATGGTATGGTTAGCTTAAGGAGGGTTTACTACTTAGCTCATGTGAGTGGGTAGGTGGTACTTGGGGCCATTAATCCTCGTTGTAGGACCGAGGGACATGAGTGATAGATCTATTTGGGTGTAGCGAGCCCACTCCTGAGTCCGCTGAGTGGACCAGGTGGTGACTATGTGCCCGACGCACAAATTTGCTAGGTTTGCGTCTTCCTGCATCACTTCACACATATCATTGGCTTTGCAACCCAATGGTGATCTCTTTTTCCTTAATTGCTACATACCAGGGATTTTCATACATACAGACATATTACAAAGGTTTATACATACTCACTTTTACATGAACTCACTCAACTTTTGTTGATTTTTCAAACTACATGTATTTCAGGAAATTAGTGGATCTGGCAAGGTATGCATTCACGTCAAGCTGCGTAAGGAATAATGATGTCATCCTGGTTTAGGAAGTGTGACCCTTGCCTGGACGGGTTACAAGTCTTAAACCGTATTTCTAGTCAAGTCTTATGTCGTGTCATATGAACAAGCTTTTAATTATGTCATGGTTGTAATTCGTTTCATGTGTCGACTTTTAAAGAATGATGTCTTGGTAACTTTTAAAACTAGTTGAATGGATGAACATCATGTGTTTTATTTCATATAGCATGGTTATGATATTTGCTATGGTATTAAGAAGTCACACCAAATAAACCCACGCTTCCGCAAAAGCCAGGATGTGACACACTTAAAGGTGGACCTCATAATGTTCGTGGCACAACAGAAGATTTCAAAAATTGCTCTAGAGATATACGTGCATTCATCGGTGAACGCGATGCAGGCATCCTCTTACATACCATGAGATCTCGAGTTACCAATCTTAAGGATTTCTATTTTGATTGTGTCATAGTTGACAATGAGTTGCGATTGTTCTTTTGGGCTGATTTCGTATCATTGCGAAATTACCAGGCTTTTGGTGATGTGTGTGCATTTGACGCTACATATGACACCAACAAGTAAGATACTATACTTTTCAGCATGTGAAATTATTAATAATTTTTTAATATCATATGTTTTATTTACAGATACAAAATGATTTTTGTGCCTTTCACCGGAGTTGATCATCACAAGAAATGTGTTATCTTTGGCGCTGGCATGTTATATGACGAGACTATAGAGTCGTATACATGGTTACTAAACACTTTTCTGACTGCACACAAGAAACAACCAATATTTGTTCTCACTGACCAAGACGCATAAATGAAACAAGCTGTATCAACCGTTTTCACAAACTCCATCCATCGTTTGTGCATGTGGCACATAATGAGAAAACTTCCGTCCAAGGTAAACACTCTATTTTAATATTAACATGGTTCTAATTAAATCATATAATATGATTAAATAATTCAAATTATTATTATTCACGTTTCCTCATTTACAGATTTCAAATGACATCCTTGATAATACCACTCTTCGTTCATCAATACATATGCTGGTGTGGAATTTATTCATCACACCACAAACATTCGAAGAAAGATGGCATGTGTTAATGGATGAATTTCACCTAGACAATGATCCGTGGCTTTGTGAGATGTTTGCTATATGGCATGAATGGGTCCCGTGTTATTTCAGAGAGATACCGATGTGTTGTTTAATGAAGACTACATCAAGATGCGAGAGCTCAAACGCGCGTTTTAAAGTCAACTCGTCAGAAATTAACACATTAGTTCAATTTCTAATGTGTTTTGAAACCAGTATTGATGCTCAATGGCACACACAACGAGATCTCGAATTTAAAAGCGATATGTCGACTCCTCGCTTATCTACCGGTCTTCGCATAGAGGCACACGCTTCCGAAACATACACATGGTCCATGTTTCTTGAAGTTCGAAAAGAAATATACATGGGCATGTTCCATTGCATGACAATTGAACGTCCTGGAACGACCGACATAAAAAATTACACTGTTCGTCACTGCAAATCAAACATGTCTTATGTCAATGAATTCAAGGTATGTTCTTACTATTCAATATGTTTTAATGTTCAATATACACAACATAACTACCCAATATGTTTTAATATGTTTTAAATGCCAAATTATGCACATGTGCATGTATCAACAAACTTATTTGTGCATGATACCCCCAATATACCATTACTACATATTAACCTCAGTATATCTATTATAACTGTCTGGTTATGTACTTGTGCATGTATCAAATTTTGTCTTATGTTATTGACTTGTTTATATATCAAACAGTGTATTTGAATCGATTATTTTAATATACATTAAAACTTATTCAAATGTTTATTTTATTATACATTATAAGTTTTTTACTTGTTCATATTACCCTTCATGTATTCATTCTATTTATAATATATGTTATGCACATGTGCAGGTGTCACTCAATGTACCTGAACAAACAGTAAGCTGTACATGTCTTGGGTTCACTCGTATTGGATAACTTTGCCGACATGTATTCTGTATATTCCGTTACAACTAAATTGAACGGATACCGTCCCACTACATCATTCCACATTGGAAACGAGATGCGCTCCCATCAGTTGTTCATAGCATATCTAACATTTACTCATCTAACAACAGCGAGTTTGCTATCAACCACAATGAAATAATGGATTTAGTCACTCAATGCACAAACCGACTCAGACGCAATCCTGATCAGCTACGTTCCTTATCTTCTGAGATCAAACGCATCAGAAACCGCGTATTCGAATCGTTCCCGTGTGATCCTCAGCCTCGTTCCGTTCAAAAAACTGCAAACATCAGTGACATATTAAACATACCTTCAAATCTAAGCACAAGTGTCCATCCTCCGCAAGGTATTAGAAAAAAAGGTTGTGGGACCAAAAAACAACGTATCGGCCCCGGCGGTCAAAACATTAAAGATAAACGAAAGAAGGCCGGTAAACGACAAAAAGCTGCCCGCTTATGCAACAAATGCAACAAGTATGTATTTGACCACGATTCCCTCAATTGCGAAAAAATCAAAGCTGCCAAACTTGCTGCACGAGCAGCTAAACGTGCTGCTGCTATAGCCGCTGGACTACTCACCCCGTCTGATTCCGATTCTGATGATACTGATGTTGATCTCGATGACACCGACGATGACACCAATGATGACATCGATGAGTATAATTCTTCTGATTACGATGCATCTGAATACCCCGTCTCCATGTGAAAACCTCCCGTACCTGAGCGAACAAATGTTAGACGTGAATCTGAACAGTCTTTTGAGCCTGATCAAACCCTTAGGCGTTCAACCAGACGTCGCAAACCATCCAACATAGCTCGTGATTTTTGATTGATGTATTATATATTACAACTTATGATTACCGAACTTATCTAATTATGATTACCAATGTTTGTTTTTGTTTAGTTTTTATTAATACCTATTTAACTTACATTATTGATATTGATGCTTAACTTGCCGTATGCACATGTGCATATGTATATACAAGTTGTAAATACCGTTTTTTAACCCACTTGTTTATCTATATAATATTGTTTAACATTATACATGTTACTAATATGAATTTAAAACCATTTGTTAAATATACCCAATTGTAATACATTATACAAACTTAACCTTTAATCTGTGCGTTTTATCACTTTATGAACATACTGTATGTACATGTGCATACGGGTCATTTAGTTTATTAATCAACGTAACATGACATATTTTAACAAACATATAATTTTTTAACTAATAACATGCATTTATATCACTTTATGCACATGTGCATATGGGTCATTTAACCATATTATTGCACATGTGCATATCAAATGGACCATAACATAATCCAATTATCAACTAATTAATTATCAACTAATAACTAATTAATTATCAACTAAGTATGAACTTATGTAAACCAAACATAAAACGTGAAATAATAAAACATAAAACATCTAACCATGCACATGCGCATATCAAATCAACCATAACACACTCCAATTATCAACTAAGTAATTATCAACTAAGTACCGACTGATATCAACCCGCATCACAATAACTATACACGTCTAACCAACCAAGAACATAAAATATATAACCAAACAACAACATGAAATGTGAAATAAGTTGTAACCTACACACACAGCCTATATTTTCTGATCCATTTTCCACTTGCTAAGCATCCTCCAACATTCTTCTTGTTTCAACGCCTCTTCGTTTAACATCTTCCGCACCCTTTCATCTTTCATTCCATGTATCGTGGTGTCAAAATTGCGACAAAACTTGTCACTACATTGATTTACACAACCTTAAATGGTTCTTACATGTCGAAAATAAATCCATCTAGTAAAATTTTTCCAGATTTTTTCATAGGGGGGCTTGTTGGGTGTTACTCTACCTTTGTGTAAAATTTTGTTGAAAACTCTCACAGGAAGTCAAGTTCTCACGAGTTCTCTTAACTCAAAGGAGTTTTCATTTAAAAGTAATCATATGTTAAGACCAACTTTTATTTGATCTTCACCATATATATATATATAGGATTAGGTTCAAACGTGAACAAATTTCCAAGAGTGAACCGCGTGAACTGATCTGAACCATTGATTCCATATACATTTAACAAGGGTAAGATTGTAACTTTATATAAATATTGAATTTAAATTATTGCCTTATTAATTTCAAAATCCTAAAATATTTAAATCATCATCAGTTACCAACATTTTCGACATCTACAAAACAATTACTTATTTTAAATATGTTAGGATAATCTTAACTTATTTTAATATTGTCATTGTTTTTTGTCATAGTAGCAAGATTCGAATTTAGTTTTAGTCTTTTTTTTTGTTGAACTAGAGTTTTCAGTCATATTTTTTATTGTGTATAACTCTTAGCTCCGTAGTACACATGTGTACTGTTGTGTTCTATACATTCCAACACGATAGTACACATGTGTATAATACATGGTATAGTACACATGTGACCCGCAACATTGTTGTCTTAGCTCCGTAGTACACATGTGTACTGCTGTGTTCTACTATTCTATACATTCCAACACGATAGTACACATGTGTATAATACATGGTATATTTACGGGATTTACTCTCTTATTATTGGAAAATATTTTCTTTCCTAGTTTTAAATAAGCAAAAAAATATAATTACACTTCTACCCTTTTAATTTTAATAAAACAATAAAATCTAACCTATTAATTACAATCATGCCACCCCTTTAAATAATCAAGATCATATTAATCAGCGGTCAAAATTTGTTCACGCACTTCACTCTTGGGAGGTTGTTCACGCTGGAACCTTACCCTATATATATAGGGTAAGGTTCATGCGAGAACCACCCTTATTGCGAGAACCGCGAGAACCAATGTGAACACAAAATAAAATCTAAAAAAAATCAAAAAAACACTCAAAATTTTTTTTTATTTTTTTTTAATATTTTTTTAATAAAAATCGCTATATTTCGTTACCATAAAAAAAAAAAAAAAAAACTTTTTTTTCGAGTAACAGTTATCTATGCACATGTGCATATGTATCATTACTTCAACAAATTCAGTAATACGTTATCAGGAATAGACAATTGCACTTTAATTTACAATACCATTAGTAATACACTACTTTTTACATTACCAATATTCAAAATGCACATGTGCATAATTAGGTATAACCATGATATAACGTGTTTTGTTACAAAAAGTTTGTGATTTTGAATGGAGAAGTAGGCTCATATACATGTTTTTTGGTTAGTTATATCTAGTGGTTGATGGTTTGGTTATAGTTGTCAATTTTTTATGTAATATGTTGATTGGATGGTATAAATGGTGTTTACATACATGTATTAAAGTGAAAATATTGTTAATGGTATTGTATCATGGATGGTAGGAGATAATGGTATTGTATTATGGATGGTAGGAGGTAATGCTAGTGTGTTATGGATGGTATGATAGATGAAAAAGGAAAGTGTATTCAAAGTAGTGTACCAAAACACCTTATTTAATGTTGATACATATAAATGCACATGTGCATTTCTAATATTGGTAATGTAAAAAGTAGTGTATTACATATGGTAGTGTAAATAAAGTGCAATTGTCTAATATGTGTAATGAATTACGGAATTTGTCAAAGAAATGACAAAAATGCACATGTGCATGCTTGTGTATTATGGATGGAACGATAGATGAAAGAGAAAGTAGTGTACCAAAACACCTTATTTCCTGTTAATACATATAAATGCACATGTGCATTTCTAACATTGTTAACGTAAAAAGTAGTGTATTACACGTGGTAGTGTAAATGAAAGTGCAATTGACTATTATTTGTAATGAATTACGGAATTTGACAAAGAAACGATACATATGCACATGTGCATGGATAACTGTTACTCGAAATTTTTTTTTTTTTTTTTTAAATTTTTTTTTATTTTTTTTATTAACAAAATATTGCGATTTTTTCAAAAAAAAATAGTAAAAAAATAAAAAAAAATTTTTTGGGTGTTTTTTAGATTTTTTTAGGAATTACTGTTTGTGTTCACACTGGTTCTCGCGGTTCTCGCAATAAGGGGTGGTTCCTAACGGATCTTTGTCCTATATATATATATATATATATATATATATATATATATATATAGGGTTATCTTAAGAACGCTAAATATTGCGGGAATCGTGAGAACCAATGGAAAAAACCAATCAAAACCGAATCTTTTAAATACAAACCTCATTGTAATTAAAATACAACCCAAAAACGAATTTACAACATCAAATAATTCATTTCTCCTCTCAAAATCACTATTACTAAATTTTTTACGCATGTGTAAATATAACAAATTTACACATGTGTAAATGAAAAACTTACACATGGGTAAATTTTCTTTATTTACGAATTCACGTAAATTTAAATGTGTAAATTTAATTTCTAACATTGTATTCGAACAATAATGATAAGTGTAAAAAGAAATTTTGAATTTGAATTGTTTTTGACCAAGTTCTTATGTTTTTTTTATTTGTTCTCACGGTTCTCACGATATTTAGTGTTCTCATTTAAACCCTCCCCTATATATATGTGTATATATATATATATATATATATAGGGTGGGAGTTGGCTACAAAGTCCATTTTTCCTACAAAGTGTAAAAAGTCATAAAACACTATAATGTTAACCATAAAACACACTCAAAACCCATAAATAACAAAGTAGAGATTACTGAAACACCATATTTGTAGGTTTTGTATTGTGTTTTGGATGATAAAGCTTTGATTATCGAATGACTAACATTAGTGTGTTTTATGTTGATTATCATGTTGTGTTTTATATTCATAGTTCTACGATGGTGTGTTTGACGTTTTTATGGACTCTTCGGGTTTAGATATTGTGTTTTAATGATAGTCACTGTGTTATTTGTGGGTTTTGAGTGCGTTTTATGGCTGAAATTGTGGTGTTTTATGACTTTGTACACTTTGTAGAAAAAATGACTTTGTAGTCGAACCCCACCCTATATATATATATATGGAGGGGCTCATGCGAGAACTCCATTTATTGTGAGAACCGCGAGAACCAATGTGAACACAACCTAAAGTAGATAAAAAACATAACCCCCCCCCCTCCCCCCCCCCCCCCCCCAAAAAAAAACCTAAACCCCCCAACCCCCCACCTAAATGCTAAAAAAACCTAAAAAAAAACCTAAACCCCCACCCCCCCCCCCCACCTAAATGCTAAAAAAACCTAAAAAAAAACTAAACCCCCCTCCCCCAAAAACCTAACCCCCCCCCCCCCCCCAAGCTAAAATGCTAAAAACTAAACCCCCAAAAAACCTAAAAAAATCTAAAAAAAAAAATCTAAAAACTCTTTTTTGAATTTTTTAATATTTTTTATGTTAAAATCGCTACTTTTAGAAGCCAAAAAAATTTTTAAAAAAAAAATATATATATATATATTTTTTTGCTTTGAAAAGTAGCGATTTTTTTATAAAAAATATTAAAAAATTGAAAAAAAAAATTTTGTGTGATTTTTAGCTATTTTTAGGCATTTTTGGTTGTGTTTACATTGGTTCTCGCGGTTCTCGCAATAAGAGGTGGTTCTCGCATGATCTTCTCCCTATATATATATATATATATATATATATATATATATATATATATATATATATATATATATATATTTAAGACCAAATAAAAAGTTTATCTTGCCTAAGACTGGAAGGTATGGGGGCCGGCTTAGGCCTGGCCTGGCCCGGCGCCGGTCCCCCACACAGCCCCCTCGGCCCGGCTAGTCCCAAACGGCTCCCACTCGACGCTCAGGAGGGGCCTCTCTTCTCTCTCCTCACACACACACAACTATACATACACACACACACATATATATATACATATACATATACATATATATATACATATATATATATATATATATACATATACATATACAGGGAACCGCTAGAATGAGAACCACCACGAGTTATGAGAACCACGAGAACCGCGCCCCGCGGGTGGCCGTCGGCGACGAAATTTTTTTTACACCTAGATGCGTATATTTTAGCGGGGGGTTTAAATTTTCGGTTCAAACGGCGCGCCCGAGGGGGTAGTTTTTTACGCCCAAAGTTTGGTAAAAAAAAAAGAAAAATTAAAAAAATTTAAAAAACCCAAACTTTGGGCGTAAAAAACTACCCCCTCGGGCGCGCCGTTTGAACCGAAAATTTAAACCCCCCGCTAAAATATACGGATCTAGGTGTAAAAAAAATTTCGTCGCCGACGTCACCCGCGGGGCGCGGTTCTCGTGGTTCTCATAACTCGTGGTGGTTCTCATTCTAGCGATCCCCTACATATACATATATATATATATATATATATATATATATATATATATATATATATATATATATATGGGATGGTTCAAATGAAAACCACTTTTATTGTGAAAACTCGAAAACTAACTAAAAAAATCATAAAAAACACACAAATTTTTTTTTCAATTTTTTTTATAAAAAATCGCACGTTTTTGTATATAAAAAAAAAATTTCAAAATTTTTTTTTTTTTTGTATTACACATGTGTAATACTACCTACACATGTGTTTGTGTACTACACATGTGTAATATTACACATGTCCACTACAAAAAAAAAAAAAAAAAATTGGAAATTTTTTTTATATATTCTAAAAGTAGCGAAAATTACTATGAAAAAAAAAATTTGGTATGTTTTTTTGGCTTTTTTAATTAGTTTTCGAGTTTTCACAATAACTAGTGGTTTTCATTTGAACCTTCCTCTATATATATATATATATATATATATATATATATACACATATAAAGGGGTTCATCCCCCGCCCCCTATGTTGTATAATATTTTTATGCTGGATTTTTGTGCTATATTTATGTGCTTAATTTATTGTGCTGGATTTTTTTTGTCCGAATTTTTTTTTCTCATTTTTTTTTGTTGAATTTTTTTGTACTACATTTTTTTGTGCTATATTTTTTGTACTAGATTTTTGGTGCTATATTTTTTTGTAATAGATTTTTAAGCTAGATTTTTTTGTTGTATTTTTAAAAAACAAAAGGGGTGTCACCTGTCATTTTCACTTCTATTTATATGGACCAAAATACCCTTCATTCCTACTTATTAGGAGTGTCACTTGTCATCATCACAATCTTTCTTAGGCTACTTAGGCAGAATCCACTTTTTAGTGGATCCTTCCCATATATATATGGGACCGCTAGAATGAGAACCACCTCGAGTTATGAGAAACGCGAGAACTACTTGATCCGGGGCGAGGTGGACCAATTTTTTTTTTCAAAAACGTAGATGCATGTATTATAAACACATTCGTAAAAAAAAATTAAAAAAAAATGCCGTGGGTGTAGTTTTTTACACCACAAGTTTGTGGTTTACGAGTTCCGTAAATTTACGGAACTCGTAAACCACAAACTTGTGGTGTAAAAAACTACACACACGGCATTTTTTAAAAAATTTTTTTACGAATGTGTTTATAATACATGCATCTACGTTTTTGAAAAAAAATTTGGTCCACCTCGCCCCGTACGGTGTGGTTCTCGCGATTCTCATAACTCGAGGTGGTTCTCATTAGGGCCGTTCAAACCGCTCGGGGCTCGTCGCTCGCTCGACGCTCGTTCGGAAATTGCTCGGAAAATGCTCGTTCGATTTGACGCTCGGTTGTAAATGAGCCGCTCTGCTCGGTTCGATTTGTAAATGAGCCAAGCATGAGCAAAGGTCCGCTCGGCTCGGTTCGGCTCGAATTATTATTTTTAGTTAGTATATATATATATACATATACACATACATATATAAACATGTATATACACAAATATAAATTATACATACACACACACACACCCCTATATTTATACAAACATACATATATACTTAAATATAAATTAAATGTATAGTTTTATATATGCTACTCTATTAGATTTTGGTCAACTATATACAAATTAGAACTATATCTATACGTATTAACCCGATCACGCCAATAAAAAAATTAATATCAAATCTAAAAGTTAAACCCTAAACAGATAAACGACAGTCTGCTCATCGCCTCAATGTTTTATGTAGTTACCCTAAGTCAATCGTCTCTTGCTTCAACGTCATTGTTCGTGCAATATGATTATCGCCTCATCGGCCACAACATTGTTATTCATAAGAATATTATTATGCCATGAAATGTGCTTGTTTATTAAGACATAATAACTTGAGACCCTACATTGTCACTGTTTCTCTCAGCAAATTTAAATCGGGCGACACCGTTGTCCAAATCGCTCGAATTTCGCTCGCCGCTCGCTCGAAATATTTACTGCTCGGAAAATGCTCGCTTGATTTGTGGCTCGGTTTTAAATGAGCCGCTCCGCTCGGTTCGGTTTGTAAACGAGCCAAGCACGAGCAAAGGTCCGCTCGGTTCGGCTCGGCTCGTGAACAGCCCTAGTTCTCATTCTAGCGGCGCCCTATATATATATATATATATATAGGGAGGAGCTCATGCGAGAACCACCTTTATTGTGAGAACCGCGAGAACCAATGTGAACACAACCTAAAATAGCTAAAAAAACCTAAAAAAAAACCTAACCCCCACCCCCCCCCCCTAAAAAAAAAAACCTAAACCCCCCTCCCCCACCCCCCAAAAACCTAACCCCCCCCCCCCCCACCCCACCCCCCCAAGCTAAAATGCTAAAAACTAAACCCCCAAAAAAACCTAAAAAAATCTAAAAAAAAAATCTAAAAAAATCAAACAAAAATATAAAATTTTTTTTTTGAATTTTTTAATATTTTTTATGTTAAAATCGCTACTTTTCGAAGCCAAAAAAAATTAAAATTTTTTTTTTTTTTTTGCTTCGAAAAGTAGCGATTTTTTTATAAAAAATATTAAAAAATTCAAAAAAAAAAATTGTGTGATTTTTAGCTATTTTTAGGCATTTTTGGTTGTGTTCACATTGGTTCTCGCGGTTCTCGCAATAAGAGGTGGTTCTCGCATGATCTTCTCCCTATATATATATATATATATGGTGAAGATGAAATAAAAACGGGTCTTAACATACTAAACATGAGAAGTAAATAAATATTTTTCTTTTTTCATCTATTTAAGAATGATGTTTAGTTACAAAATGTAAAAAAATCATGTATTTACTTTAGTACAGTAATGTGATTACATAAGTACTCTACTAGTGTAAATATACATTTTTTTTTAGATTTTTGGACTAAAATACATGATTGACAAGATGGGAAAGATATTTTCAGAAAAAGGAATTTCATCTTTACTTCTCATGTTTTGTATGTTAAGCCTATATGTATAATAACCTTAGTCTCTCTCTCTCTCTATCTCTCTCTCTCTCTCTCTCTATATATATATATATATATATATGTATAGGATTAGGTTCAAACGTGAACAAAATCCCAAGAGTGAACTGCGTGAACTGATCTGGGCCCTTGATTTTTATGATCTTGAGATTAAAGTGAGTGGCATGATGGTAATTATTTGGTTATTTTTTCCATTTAATTAAATACAAAAAGGGTATATGTGTAATTTCCATTTTGCATTGATTGCATAAATCCCGTTTTTCTCTCTCTCAAATCAAGTAATCTTATCTCCCCCAAATTCCAATCCTTCAAACCATCTTCATCGAAGCCACCATGATTATTATCACAACCATCATCGATCTGCATCACCACCGGTTATGCATCAAAATCGAAGAATAAACGGATCGTTTTTAAGATCCGAATCGAAGAAAAAACGCATCATTTTTCAGATCCAAATCAAAGAAAAAAGGATCGTTTTGTAGGTAAACTCTTCTAATTGCCTCTTATTATTATCAATTTCATTCAATATATGTTAGATCTTGATTGTAATCGTTGATTTCTGTTGTTTAATTTATGTATTTTGTCATGATACACGCGTAATAGCTGCTGATGAAGCACCAAAAGATCCAAAAGGAAGATCGAAGAAGGAGTTGAAAGCCACAGACAGGTAAACCTTTTCTGGGATGCTCTATCGCTATCTGGTCGACTCACACCTACCCATATATGATTGTACATCATTGTGTTCTACATGTTATTCTTGAAGTTTGAATGGGAACATGTCAAAGGGTAAAAAAAGTATGCTAAGTTTGTTTCCAATGTGTACGACCTTCTAAATCGTTTTTCGAATATTCAGATTTTCTACTGTACTAATATTGGTTTTGTAATTATAAGCAAGAGTTTATTCATAAAAAAATGGGGTAAAACGTTTGCAGTTTAACCCAACCTAGTCCGTTACAACTATGTATGTGATCTCATTAGAGGCATATGATAAAAAAGCACTAAGATTTCCCTTATAGCTTGGATAAAATATGCTAATTTCTTTCTTTAGTAATTTAGCCCATTAGTTGAAATTGTAATAAGAGGATTAGGTGTTAAGTTATAAATCAATGCCTTGTCTTTATGCTCAATCATGTAAACTTGAACCGAGCCTAGCCACTTTCAGGGCCGGCCCAAGCCCAAGTATTTTGAGGCTTGTGCTTTGGGCAACCAAATATATAGGCCCTCCAAATTTTAAATATATATATATATATATATATATAGATATATATGATATGAAAAAATGTCTTTTGTTTCACATTTGATTAACTATTTTGATGATCTGCAGTTGAAACTCTTGGCTAGTATATGAATATTGTTTACATTCCCTGTGGTTTTTGGATTGTGAAATAAGAGCATATATTTTTATTAGGATAATAATATGGTTTTAAGGATGTTCCCGTGACCAACTGTTGTTTGATTCAAAAATATGTTTGTTGAGCTATTAGATGGGGGTTAACTAGTATTCCAAAAATAAATTGAGACCTGAGCATATTCTGCTTTTGTTCTGTTTTTAATGCGATGTACACATGTGTATTATGATTTTTCTCTGTTTTTAATGCGATGTACACATGTGTATAGCGTCTAGTTTTTGTGATATCTCAGTTTTTTTTTGTGTATTGAATGTGTAAAGTTGTTGATGTACACTTGTGAATTATGCAAAGTATTAGTTGCTGAGTTTTTTTTTGTTCAATTCTTTGATTTTGCTACTGTTTTTAACAAGATGTACATATGTGTATTCTGATTTTGCTTTGTTTTTAATGCGATGTACACATGTGTATTCTGATTTTTGCTCTATTTTAACCCAATGTACACATGTGTATAGCGTTTGCTTTTTTGATATCTCATAATTTTTTGTGTATTGAATGTGTAAAGTTATTGATGTACACTTGTGAATTATGCAAAGTATTAGTTATTGAATTTTTTTGTGCTATTATGGGAGATGTCGTTAATGAGAAAAGTGGAGATGGAAGGTCGATAAGGATGATTCACGTATGAGGTCGATAAGGATGATTCAGCATACAACGTGGCGAATAATTGTAAAAGATTATGTTTTTTTTTGTTTTTTCGATTAGAGTAAACTGCCATTTTGGTCCCTGTGGTTTGGCCAGTTTTGCCACTTTAGTCCAAATCTCAAACTTATTACATCCAGGGCCCTGTGGTTTGCATTTTGTTGCCATTTTAGTCCAAAATCCAAAAAACCCCCCTTTTTTACTGTTGAGAGCTGCCTATTTTGTCCTTTAGTGCAGGGGTATTTTGGTCATTTATCTTTTCATTTAATACATTAGTCCAGATTATTCAACACATTAAAAAATTTGCATCTCATCTTGATATGCAGATGTTCATCATCATCATCATCATCATCATCATCGACAACACCACCATCACTCTCTCTTTCTTTCTCTCTCCAAGCACCACCATCGCCGCCACTGCCGTCGTCCAACACCACCACCACTGTCAGAACACCGCCGCCGACCCCGTCTCTCTCCTCTCACCTCGTCTCTCTCCTCTCTTTCTCCGTTTATTTGGTCACATCAACTCTCTCTCTCTTCTCTCTCTCTCTCTCTCTCTCTATAGCAAAAAAAGATGAAAATAACATATCTTGATATGTAGATGTTGATGAGCAGATCGCAGATCTGAAAACAAATCATATGATTTGTTGTAACAGATCTGTAAATAACGATTGACTTGTTGAACACACACTCTGAGCACATACGATTTATGTTTCAGATCTGAACGGTGGTGTTTGTGGTGGTGACAGAGTGAAAACTTGCAGGTGGACGATGAAGGTGGTCGCAGATGATTGAGGTTTTACGGTGGTCGTAGGTGGTTGTCGGAGTATTGTGATTGCAGGTTGGTTGTTCACAGGTGAGGATCGGTGTGAAGTTCAGGTAGGTAATCATTTTTGGATTTCTTGATTTCGTTGCATTTTGGATCTGTTTAGATTGAATTATTTGAATCTAAACGCTGGTTTTGATGTACATGTAATCATTTTTGTGATTATTAGTTAGTGAGAGAGAGAAACAATTGTGGTTGTATGATTGATATTAAACTGGAATATTCAGAATTTGGTGAGAATTTAGGGTTTGGAATTGGAGAATTGAAAAAACTGTGGTTTTTGGGGGTGAATTTGGAGAACTAGGGTTACACAAACACGAAGGTTTCGTGTTTATGAAAGCGTTTGTCACGGATTCGTTAATCGAAAATAGGGGGTTTGGTTGTGCCGCCGGACTGGAGTGCTTGTTGAATGGGTGGTGATGGTGGAAACAGGTGGTTGTGGAAGGAGGTTATGGCGGTGGTGGTGGTGCTAGAGAGAGAGAAGAGAGAGAAAGGGAGGAGGTGGCGGTGGTGGTGGTGCTATATATAGAGAGAGAGAAGAGAGAGAGCTGATTATTTTTGGGGATGATGATGATCAGTTTATAATAAAACATAAATGACCAAAATACCCCTGCACTAAAGGACAAAATAGGCAGCTCTCAACAGTCAAAAGGGGGGTTTTTTGGATTTTAGACTAAAATGGCAACAAAATGCAAACCATAGGGCTCTGGATGTAATAAGTTTGAGATTTGGACTAAAGTGGCAAAACTGGCCAAACCACAGGGACCAAAATGGCAGTTTACTCTTTCGATTATGTTGGGTTTATTGTTTTTACGAAACTGGAACTTGTAATTATATGTTTTTTTGTTTGGTTTGGAAAACATTATGGAATTTGTAATTTGTTAAATATAAAATAGTTTTACATGTATTGTTTCTATGTATGTATTATGTAGCTAATTACACATATGTACGATGCTGAGTACACATGTGTACTGTTCTATTTATATCCAAGTACACATGTGTATACCGTTGAAATATGAAGGTTACGTGGATCTTAAAAATCAAAATTTGAATTCTGGTGATGAAATCTGAAATAAAAATTAAAATTGAAATCCGGTGATTTGCTGTTTGTTTTGATAATTATCTTATTAATAAATAAAACATAATGTGGATAATAAATTTAAATTAGGAAAGATGTAACTTAATTCAATTATTAAAATAATGATTTAAATCTATTTTTTTTATATAATTGCAATCCTACCCTTAACAACTAAAAAGGAAATCAAGGGTCCAGATCTGTTCACGCAGTTCACTCTTGGGAGGTTGTTCACGCTGGAACCCTACCCTATATATATATATATATATATATATATAGTTATACCTTTACGTATATTTTATATATTATTTAGTTATTTTTATCATAACTAGCTATATATAATAAATATTATGTATTATATCTTTATTATATAAATAAAAAAAACTTTAATCATATAAACTTAAACTCGTTTAGCCATCCTAGTGTATGAAAAACTAACATCTGAAATGTGAGCTCAGACTTTTGTTAAATACAAGTCAATTTAAATTAGAACTCATTGTTGGAATTCAAAACTTCAGTCGAAGCCGTAACATGTGGCTTATTGTCTGGATTTGCGGCTCGCTCTAAGTCGAAGTCCTTCACGGTGTGTTAAAGTTGGAGAGATACGAAATGCGGCTTGGGCCAAATTGAAGTTAGAATGCAGATGCGGCTGATTCAACACTTGGAGTCCGAACTGGAGTCGGGAAAAAGAAGCCACCCAAGCCAGGGCTTGGTAGGTGTACAAAGTATTAACTACAGTAGGAACTTTTTGCTGCGGCTGGAGGTGTGGGGTTGTAGCTCGAGGACACGGTTGAACTTGAGTCTGTTGGAAATCAGGCCTTCTTCAATTGTTTTGGTAAAAAATCAATTTAAGGATAATGTAACCAAATTTTGAATGTGAGGTAGAGTGCTAATGTGTATAAACAGTTGAGTGATCAAAGTATCATGTAAAAATGACAATGAACACCATGGTTTATACGAGGAAAAAGCCCTTGATCTTTCATAGATCTCCGACACAAAAAGCCTCGGGTGATGGAAAATACCGATCAGCAAATGTATAACAAAAATGAATAGTGATCATTGTACAACTTCGGAAAAGTATGTGTCACACCCCAACCGATGGCGGAAACATCGGGATGAGACGAAGTGTGTATAGATTGCTAGAGACTTCATAACACTATGTGACAATATTTAATTAAATTCAAATTTCATTGCAAATGCTAAATTGTCATACAATATTCAAAACAAAATACAACATTGTTTCAACAAATAACATAACCTAAAAAGGTAAATAGATTAAAGGTGTGTATCTAGTCCACCCTAAACTTGTTTCATCATTCATCCATACTTCAATAATCAACCTGCAACATGTATTAAAATAGAGTTTCAATGCAAAGGCAATGAGCGAGTATACAAGTTTGTTTACATAGCATAATAGAATAAAAGCTCAAATCCAACATGATTCATAATATGTGAATTACTAGTATGCAATTTTGGCGTACACTATGATCAAACCCAAGAATCCAACGCATAAAATAGTCTAATCCCAATTGATAGCGGGATAGTAAATGTTTAACTTAACAATACCCCCAAGTCTCAAGGGCGGTGCGTAAATCCTATAGCGCTATAATTGTTAAGGTGGGCTAGCAAAGTTAATGAGCATATACGTTCCAAATCGTTCAAATAGAGCATACAAGAATCATAAGTAAAGCACATTAGTTTCATGTTTGTACAAGGATTGAGTATGTTTAGTTTAGTTTAAAGATGTTTGCATAATTATACATGTTGCATCCCAAAGTGTAAAGGGGAAAATGGGATCGAGTATACTCACGAGGTTTGCATATGCTTTCCAATTATCCAATTATTGACGAGTTGATGAGGTTAAAGATTGAATGTGTATGGGTTAAGGTTCAAGTATGTTTAGAGTCGAGATTCGGTATTTAAAACAACATAAAAATAAGATATGAGAATAACATGTGAAAATAATTATCTTCAACACTTAACACTTGTATGACACTTGGTAACCACAAGGGTTATGATAATGTTTTCATGAGTTGAACACCCATAAGAATCACAACAAGGTTTAGGTCTTAGATGATGTTCTACTACTTTAACATATAAACACAAGTTCACATTAAAGGTTCGAATGGATGTATATATATATATCTAGGTTAAGTATTTCATATCATTTAGTCCAATAATTTAAGTAAGAGGTAGGAGATTAAATCTCCATTTAGGCACCTCTAGTTATCATGGAAGTCATGTATGGGGTAGGAAGGACAAGCTTCCATTTAGGAACCCCTTGTATGTTCACCACTACACTTGGTGTAAAACAACCAAGGAGGGTCAAGAACTAAGGTAGGTACAATAATATAACAAGCTATACTAAGAGAAATCATCAAATCATGTGGGGATTTTATGTTGGAACAACCCAAGTTGTTCCACAATCACTCATGCATCAAGATCTAAGCTTGACATGATTTGTGGGTTAAATACCCTAACAAAACAGAAAGTATTTGAGGTTTAATCCTCTGATTTCTAGTGTCTCAACCTTGTTTTTAAGCTTAACCAACCATAAGAGGGGTTGTAAGCATTGGGACATAGGTATGAGATGTGTTAGACACAAGTTTGATGAAGTTTAAACAAGTTTGTAAGAACATAAATCAAAACAGAAAGTTTTTGGATCATTTCAGGGGATTTCCAGGTCTGATTTCTCCAAGGAGAAGTCAAGGAATCATACCCTATGATTATCCAAGCAAGTAGGAAGAAGAATCAAGCAATTTCGTTAAGAAATGAGCAAGTTATGCTCACTTTAGTACAAGTGTATGAATCTGCCCGAATCTTGAGTTTGCAACTGATTTGAGAGGGAATTTGTGAGTTGTAGAGAGTTGTGAAAGTGTCAAAATGCTTGGAGAGGGTGTGTATTTATAGTGGAAGAGGTTAGAGGTGATTGGGGGTGTTTAGAGGTGGCTAAATGGTGATTGGGGAGTGTTAAGATGGTGGGATTCGTGTTGAAATCGCGTCTGATTGCAGCTGAACCTGTTTTCAGCGAACATGGAGCTAATGCGGCCCGCATTAGATATCCATTAAGTTAAAGCGGGCCGCCCGGGGTTTCTATTTGGACATAAAGTTTCAAAAGTTTACAAATTAGCCCCCGGACTTTGCTATTTTGATGTTTTTAGGACTTTTAAGGGCCAATCTTGCCACAAAAGCATATTTTAAGATAACTTCAAGTATGAGGAGTATAAACTAAGTATAATCGAGTGCAAAAGTATCATAATCAAGTGTCGTTTATGTTCAAAACACGTTTTGGGCATAAGTTTAGTTTAATTACAAGTTTAGCACATAGTTTCCAAGAATAACGATTAAACATCAATTGATTCACCGTTTCGAACATACGAGCATATATAAAGTGTGTTTAACATATTTGTAACAAAATACGAGTTTTATTCATGATTCAAGTCTCGGATTTTGCATTGCTTTTAATGAAAGAACGATTACAAGACTTCGAAGTTTCCAAAAAATAGTTTTACAAACGATGGTTTCTAAATATAGAAAGTATGAAAACACGGGGCGTTACAGTATGAGCTCAATACAATGTAGACTAGTGTGTAGTTTGCGAGATAGTTGAGAGTTAGCAAAAGCCTATTGTGTTCGAGTGTTGTGTGTTATCTATCTAAAAATGAGTTCATAATTCCCTTATAAAAAATGGAAACTAATATGTAACAAACAATGCGAAATTCAAGCAAGTACCCCATATTCTCCATAACGGCTATATGCCTTCAACTCGTGCGAAATAGAGAGCATATTCCCCGAAATTCTAGCATTGACTAAGTACAATTCGTTATGTACCTGCGAATATAAGGTTTAAATAAATGATACAATTGTTAGTTAATGTAAACATTAATAAGGATCCGCGATCCTCAGACTTCCTGCACCATCTGTTAAGGATCAATGATCCAGACCAATCTAAGGATATGTGATCCATGTGTCCTTGAACTCTGGTTGAGGATCCTTGATTGTTGAAGTAGGATCCTTGAGTTGGAAACATCTCCATATATCCTTCCGAGCGGAGGAAGGAACCTTGAGGCTGGGTCGTCGCCGCTGATCCATGCTGATGGATTGAGGATCCTTGAGGAAGGGTCATCACTAGTGATCCATGCTGATGGATGGAGGATCCTTGAGGAAGGGTCATCGCCACTGATCCCTGCTGTTGGAATGAGGATCCCTGAGGCTGTGTGGTGGACACCCTGGACTGTTGTGACGCAGTTGTTGGCATCACAAAGTCCAACATTCTAGGCATCAATGGAGAGTGATCCTCTGCTGGCCTCTTCTGCTTCTTAATATCATCAATCTCAGGAAGGATCCTCTAGTTGGTTTTCTCTTGCTGTTCCATGTAGCTCTTAATCTGCGAAAACAAAACAGAAATATTACTGTTAGTATTAGTAGAAGAAGAACTAGTAGAAACTTTGGATTCTTGGAAGACTGGTGACGTCTTCTTTTGAGCATTATCCACATTCTTCTGGTATGGTAGTGGAATAGGAGGTAATGATGCACTAGTTTGAGATTAGGTAACCGCCGACATGGCGCTTGAAGTGGATTTTCCTTGAGAAGCCATGGAGTTGATGATAATGAACAGAAAAAGGTTTTTAAAATCGAAGCACCACTTGCCCCACGGTGGGCGCCAAATTGTTTTGGTAAAAAAACAGTATAAGGATAACGTAACCAAATTTTGAATGTTAGGTAGAGTGCTAATGTGTATGAATAATTGAGTGATCAAAGTATAATGTAAAAATGACAATGAACACCAAGATTTATATGAGGAAAAAGCCTTTGATCTTTGATAGATCTCCGACACAAAAAACCTCGGGTGATGGAAACTACCGATCACCAAATGTATAACAAAAATGAATAGTGATCCTTATACAACTTCGGAAAACTATGAGCTCAATACAATGCAGACTAGTGTGTAGTTTGCGAGAGAGTTGAGAGTTAGCAAAAGCCTGTTGTGTTCGAGTATTGTGTGTTATCTATCTAAAAATGAGCTCATAATTCCCTTATAAAAATGGAAACTAATATGTAACAAACAATGCGAAATTCAAGAAAGTGTCCCTCGTTCTCCATAACGGCTACATGCCTTTAACTCATGCAAAATAGAGAGCATATTCTCCGAAATTCTAGCATTGACTAAGTCCAATTGGTTATGTACCTACGAATATAAGGTTTAAACAATATATCGGAGCCTTCGGAAATGAAGTTAATAATTTGAGCGTCTGCAGGTGATGCAGGAGCTCTTTCTGGCACTTTTTCAGGATCCTGGATCCCTGATTTCTTCCTTCCGAGCAGCTCTTTCAAGTGACCTTTGCTGAGGAGGTAACCTATCTCCTCTCTGAGTGCAATGCATTCATCAGTAAGGTGGCCAAAGTCTTCATGTGTAAAACCCCAAATTTCGTATGTTATATTATAATGTTATAATCACAACATTTTGATGAAAAGAAATAGTAAATATAGATTTTTACCATCATCAATGTTTTATAAATTTTAGTAAATCTAAAATCTTATGTGTGCATGAAGGTTAACTAGGTTAGTATGTAGTAATGGGGAAAGTGGCATGTTATAAAAGAATGAGGGGGCGAAAATGAAAAAAATATGTAAATAAAACACTTAACAAAAAATGTTCAGTGTTTTGAAAGTGTGGGTGTGCGATCGAGAAGAGAGACCAGGGGAAACCTTCCCCTCAAAACCCTAATAACATAAAATCCATCAATCAAATTAAGAGGGGAATTGAAGGTTAATCGAATGCATGAACTAGGAATGTTGATCACCTAAGTATTTCCAACATCAAGTAAGTCAAAATTTGTGATTTAGTGATGTTTGATTTAATGGGTTTTGTGTAATTCATGAATGTAATGTAAAATTTTGCATGAATGTTGGTTGCTATGAATGTGTAGATGTTAAGAAATGTTTAATTTTGAATATGATGATGAATTGGGGTATACCACTTATATGCCAATGAATGATTAGAAATTGTGAAGCTCCACATGCTAGTTAGTCTAATATTGATGACATTTTGATGAATAGATGATTTAGAACAATATGTATATGCTTAGGGTGGCAAATTGTGAAGTTGGGAATGCTTATGTTAATCAATGGATGAATTATGGAAAAATATGCTTTAAGTACTTGTACGTTATGCTTTGTAGTTAGTATGCACGCCATGTGTTCGATGAAATGCCTTAGAATGATTTAGTTGTGCTTTGACATGAATTCTTGATAAAATGATGTTATGAAATGAAAATGAATGTATGCTTAGTCGTTTAACGCCATGGTGAATAAGTAAAATGCATATGTGATGCATAGCATATGAAAGCTAAAATTGTAAAGTTACGACATATAGGCACGAAGAAAGAAAAAGGCACGAGTCATTTGAAGTCACAAGCAACGCAAGACCACGGTAAGGTTATATGAACTTCATTCTCTCTACATGTAGATTTATGAATGTAAATTTAGCATTTGAATCCTAGTCACTACAAAAAAAAGTCATCTAGTGGCATACACTTTTAGTGGCATCTAACTTTTATGCCATGAATTTAGGTTTTAGTGGCACTTTAAGTATGCCGCTTTTGCTTAACACCCACTTTTAGTGGCATTTAAGTATTATGCCACTAATTTATACTTTTAATGGCACTTCTATGCGTGCCATAATTGCGTGACATCCACTTTTAGTAGCATTTAATATGTTTATGCCATTGATTCACACTTTCATTTTCAACATAAATTTTCCCTCTCTTAGTGGCACTTTTGCGTATTCCTCAGGAACCGACCCACACGTCCTTTACTACACGGTTTAGTTTATACCTGTTTAGTGGATCGGTTCCACGGTCTCGTGGGTTGACCCGTGGACTGCTTACTTCTAAGATGACAGTTTCATCTTTTAAAGTTTGCTCTCATGAAAAAAGCAGTGAATAAAAATATTAAATGAAAATATGATGGCTCTTCGTTAGGCATATTAAAATAAAAATAAAAACAAATACTCTGTTCTAAATATATATGTCAAGATAAAATAATAAAATTTATAATAAAAATGCATAAAAAATATAAAAATAGAAAATTTTGGATAAAAATAAGTAAATAATAATTCATCTGTAGGTTAAATTAAGTAAATTTTATTGGAGTAAAAAAAGATATTATTTGAGTTTACCTCCAAAATTTTCCCCCAAATTTATTTCCCTCCAACTTTAACCTGATTTCACTCGTTGGTTTCTAATCTGCCTATATTCCTCCCAAAAAATTGCAATTGTTTGTTTAATGCTCTCTTATTCACAGTAGCGAATTGTTGAAGGAAGCCATCAATTGTCACAGAAGATTGGAATTCGGTCAGTCACTATTGTTTTCTCTATTAGGTTTTCTTTTGTTTGTTCTTTAAGATTATCTTATTAAGTGTTAAAATATACGGCCACCAATCAAAGGATTTAAAAAATCAACAAGTGCCTTGAATGGATCTAGTGGATAATTGAATGTAATGATTATTTGTTGAACCTCCCATTGTCGATAATTGAATGTATATTGCAATTTGATCATGAAATAGTTATATCCTCACATTCATATGACCATCTAGCAAAGTTATTCAGTGTTGGTTTTGTGTTATTTTTGTTCAGATTTCTAATTTATACCCTGTGTTTATTGCGTCCTCGTTAATCTGATTGCATTCGTTATTACAGAAAAAATCACAATTTGGACTTGCAAAAACCATGGTGATGGTGATGACACTGTTGAAGACCATGGTGAAGACAAGATTGAAGACCATGGATGCCAATCAAATTCTCATGATGGTAATGAGTATTTGCGATTAAGACAATTGACGATTGAGAAGAACAATAAAAAACTAAGAGAACTAGGAATTAAAAACATTATAAAGTCTTCAGCTAGTTTAGTTTGGAAGAAAGTTAAAAAACAAAGAAAAAAACCATGAAGAAGTTAATTTGATTATCAAAACTTAATTTATTTTATTTTATATACACATGTTGTCTAATGAAAATAAATTTGTTATAGCAATACCGTCCACAATATATTCCACCAATGTCTTCTAATAGAGTTGCTAATCTAATGAAGCTACGTCGAGTCATTGCTCCAAATGTCTCTCAAAAGCTTTCCTCAACTTCAAATACAACAAAACCGAATAAACAACCAACAGTTACCATGAGTGAAATAATCAAAGGTGATAAAGGAGGGGCAAAGAAAAAGTTGGTTCTTGTTGATGAGGATGATGAGATATTTCAAGGTATCATTTTGTTGTTTATAAAGTTATTTTAATTAATAGTATCTTTTATATTAATTTACTCTATTATTTTTATGAAGGGGATACAGAAGTAGATGATGTTGATCAACATGAGATATAGATGGCAGATCATGACTATTCTAATGATGAAGACAATATTCATGAACAATTACAAGGCCCTGAAAAACAAAAGGCAACAAGTTCTAATATAAAAGGTAATAGTATAGGTAGGCGTAAGAGGCTACATATCACTTCTACCATCTCAACTGAGCGTGTTGAAGACCATGTTGACGACGACCATGTTGAAGACCACCAAGTTTTTGAAACTCAAGGTCATCAAGCTAGTGAAATACAAGGTAAAAATTGTACACAATTTGTAATGAAGTTTTAGACACAAAACAATAGCATATATGTTCAAATTTGTTAATAAACCGTTTTTTGTACGTGTTTGCTTTTTCGAATTTGTTAGGTGCTCCTAAAAGGGTTCGAGGCTATACAACAAAAGCTGAAATTTGGAAGATGGATAGTACAAAAAGAATAGCTGTCACATTCAACAAGTTTGGAAAGCCTGTTGGGGCTGAAGCTAATGAACTTGCTCAATTCCTTGGGACGCTTGTGAGGATGGCTGATCATGTATCCATAGAATATTCTGACCGGAGGAAAGTTCCAATACAAAAAAAAAGAGGACATGTATTCACTCGTTAAGGTATATGTCTTTATCAAGTTTCAAAATGTATTAGTAGATAAGCTAAGAGGTATATTCTAATTTACATATAATTTTTGTTTGTAGTCTAAATTTATTATTCATCCAAATGAAAAAAACGAGATTAAAAATTGGATCTTTCATAGCATCGGAAGAAAATGGAAAGAATGGAAAGGTTCGTTAAAGGCATGTGCATATGATCCAAGCCTTACTGTTGATGAAATTGTGGCACAACAAGTTAAAAATGACGACCGAGTGAATCCAACTCAATTTAAAGAACTTGTTACTCGTTGGTTCACTCCGAAATTTCAGGTAACAATGATGTAATGTTGATATCTTATTAAATATATATAATTATGGAATTAGATCAAAGAAGTCTTATCATGTATAACTTTACCATTTACTGTAGAGTACATGCGGCGTTAAAAGAATGAGCCGCTCAAAGATGAAGGAGCCTCATGTTAGTAGGACAAAGTCGTTTGCTAGACTTGCTCATGAAATGGTTTTATTCGAGATTTTTTTAGAGTAAATTTCCAAAACCGTCCCTGAGGTTTAGGCCTGTTTGCCAGTTTCATCCAAAATGACTTTTTTGTGCCAAACAGCCCTTCACCTTTGACATTTTTTTGTCATTTTCATCCAAATCACTAACTTTGTTTACTTTTTATGTTAAGTTGAATGATATTTGGATGAAACTGACAAATATAAAACCTCAGGGATGATTTTGGAAATTTACTCAAACTCTTTTTAATTTCTTTTATTTAATTAATTTTGTCACATATATATAAAACAAAATATACATGCATTTTTTATTAAAAAAAATAGTTTTGTCACATAATTTTATAAATTTTCATCCAAACCACTAACTCTATTTTATTTTTTCTATTAAGGTGAATGATGTTTTAAATTTTAAAATTAAGACAGAAATTAATATCCAGTTTTTTATATAGATCAGTTTTATAAAGAGAAAACAAAATATCAATGATGTGCAGCACATAACAATCGATCACAACTTTTAGTATTTAATCAGGTGTAGAGATAGAAAAAATTGTAAAACGTTACATCTTTTTAAATGCGTTGAGCACCTAAGAAATATGTTGGCAGAAATAAAATATTTATCTAATTAAAATTATCAGGGTTACTAACTAATATTTATTTCGAGTGGTTTGAGTAAAGAAACTTTTGATTTATGGCATTATACTTACTATTTGGTGGGTAATTTTAAGGTTTGGTAATGATACGCTGTTTGATAGGGGGAGGGGCAGTGGCTTCTGTTTTTTGTTAGGAGCGACTTAAAAAGAGTAGAAGATGAATTACAAACTTGGTACATATGATAAGATTTGTTTATTTGACATTTTTCTATAAGGTCACTAGCAATTTAGTCTTATAAAATTTAGAGGTTGAAGTAGATTTTGTTTTTATAAAACTGATGTATACAAAAAAAAAAAAATTGGAAATTAATTTTTGTCTTCCTTTATGAAATTTAAAAGATCCTTCACCTTAATAGAAAAAAAAATAACTGAGTTAGTGGTTGGATGAAAATTTATAAAAATTATGTGACTAAACTATTAATTTTTTATAAGAACTACATGTATA
This sequence comes from Helianthus tuberosus, assembly GCA_030545235.1. Lineage (NCBI taxonomy): Eukaryota > Viridiplantae > Streptophyta > Magnoliopsida > Asterales > Asteraceae > Helianthus > Helianthus tuberosus. The sequence continues at coordinate 49,453 of JARYGA010044303.1, read as the reverse complement.
TTATGTTTTATATATATGTGAAAATTTTAATTAAATAAAAAAATTAAAAAGAATTGAAGTACAGTGACAAAATCGTCCCTGAGGTTTTATATTTGCCAGTTTCATCCAAATATCCTTCTCCTTAACAGAAAAAGTAAACTAAGTTAGTGGTTTGGATGAAAATGGCAAAAAATGCCAAAGGTGAAGGGCTATTTGGCACAAAAAAGTCATTTTGGATGAAACTGGCAAATAGACCTAAACCTCAGGGACAATTGTGGAAATTTACTCTTTTTTTTATTTATTAATTTTTGAATATTTTGGTTTTTATTTCCCTTACTAACCCATCAAACGTAAATAATAGGCGACGAAGAATAATGGTTTACATCCAACACGAGGAGAAATGTATATAAAAACTCGCACTCGTAAAGATGGAAGCATTGTTGATGATAATGCTACTCAAGTTGTGGTAATGTATTTTAATGTTCTTATATATCATGGGTGTGTTTAATTTTCTTATGATTATCGATTTTGTTATATGTTTAATTAGGCTTCATTAGAAAAAATTACAAATGACTCTACAACCACACCCGGCGATCCAGCTGATTTTACAAACGATGACTACTCAAAAGTTAAAGGCCCGGAGAAAAGAGGACACGTTTGATTAGTTGGAAGGATGCCAGCCGCAAAAAGTAACGCGACATATTCACAAACTAATGATCAACTAAAGAGTGTAATCCAAGCTAATGATCAACTAAAGTGTGTTGTCAATGCTATGGCTATCATAATCCAAGAACATATCCCCAATGCAAATTTGTCTTCGGTTCTTAGCAATATAAACATGCAGGTAATTAGATACATGACCCTTATTTGTTCTTTTATGAATATATATTTATGTACTAGCATTTGTTTGATTTATATGTTTTAGGTCCCTGGTATTGGGTCTTTGGTCCATAACAACTCTTTATCATCTTCAAGAAGTCAATATGATAATGGTAATCACTTTTAACTAGTTACTTTTTTAAAACGATTTCGGAATATTAAATGGATATGATTATGTTGTTGTAATATTGGTATGAAATTGATTAGCCAAAACTTTCCATTTTACAGGGCAAGAAAGTCGTTTGGACAATTGATCTTAAAGTTTTGTTGACACTGCAATCAAAAGGTAATATGTTGGTTTTTTGTCTAATTGTTAGGTATTCGAGTCAATTATAAACGGTATTATATGTTTGTTTTTTGTCTAATTGTTAGGTGTTCAGGCCATTTTTATACATGTTTTTTTCTTTTGAATCAAGAACAATGATTTTAAATAACTTTTAGAATTTTTTGAATCAATACTAATACTTGTTTATATGGTTGATGATCGCAGGGTAGATATCATGAGAAGCTTTGGAGCTAAGTTTTATGATATTGGAATTTTCACCCAAAAGAACGTTTACACTTCTTGTTTAAATAATTGGAATTTGGAATATGTTAATTATTCACGATGTTTTCCTAATATTTGAAATATGTTTTGGATCGAACTTATTATTGAAGTTATGATATTATGAATTTTACCTTTACAATTTTATCTTTTATTTTATATTTTACATTTAATATTGCAAATAATGTAATTTTTATGTCAAATTATGTGCCACTAAATATAGTAGATATATTTAAATCGAAACAGTTTTCACCAACACAATATTTGTACCATAAAAGGTTTTTTATATCGTGGCAAAAAAAAGTGCCACTAAAACTAGTATAGATATGTGGCTATGATTACTTTTTAGAGGCACAAAAATTGTGCCACAAAAGTTTTTTTTTATATTGTGGCAAAACTTTAAGTGCCACCAAAAGTCCAAAAACTTTGTGCAGCAGATCCAAAAAGTGCCACTAAAAGGCTTTAGCGTCAGCGCTCTAGCGTCACTTTTTTTATGTGCCACACACTCCTACAAGGGTCTTTAGTGGCACTTTCTTTCTCTTTTTATGGCACTTTTTGTATGTCACTATATGGCTTTTTTTTTGTAGTGAGTGTAGAATTATTATTGTTGTTCATGGTAGAATTGTGTTAAGTTGAGTATTGGAAATGGATAGGAAATGTAATAGTAACGGATGCGTATTAACCTGCTTCAAGTGGGTCGAAATGTTGGAAAGTATGATGTTGTAATGTTTAAATAAAGACTTGTAGAAAAGGGGTCAAAATGATGAAAGTATGACAAAATGTATGGTATGTATCGATCCACTATGGATGGGTCGGAAGGTTTACATGTTGAATGCTTCCGAAAGAAATGTAGAAGAGCGTAAAGAAATCTATGCTAGAATGCAAATGATGAATTAAAATAAGGATGTGGACAAAATGGTGAATTTTGTTAATGGGTCGAATAATGATAGGTAAATGAGAGATTTGAAAGTTGCTTATGTATGTTGAACTAATGAATGTTTGGTGTTGTGAATGATAGGTAAATCTCATGTTTGATCATGGCGAGCTCGGACCGAACACACTATATCGCCCTCTATGTGCTTCCGGTTCAAATTGTCTTTATTAATAATTTTTGTGATGTAAATGTTAATCTTATGTCTAGGATGTTCATAAGTAGTTTGGATTTTTAAATCTTATTTTGGGTAGTTCGGACAAAACACTTGTGATAAATCTTGTATGGTCACAACTTTTATGTCTTTTGAAAAGTGTCGTAGAATTTATTTTTGATTGATGTTGTTAAAACAGGGAATTGCTTATAGTACGAACAGGTAATGCCCAATTTTTGTTAAAATTAGAATGTCATTATTATTATTATTATTGAATGTGAAAAAAGTGGGTGCTACATCGTGGTATGCACACCATTTTGATTTATCCTTGAAGGATGTAGACTTTTCATTCTTCTTGGGCCATCTAGCTTTCTCACCTAGATTCTGCAAAGCAAGCATCAACTCACTATTATCTACATAAAAACAATATACAGAGATATGAGGATATTCTTCCTCATCTTCTTCTTGTTCAACTGAATGAACATTTTGATTGTCGTGCCTGGACTATTGCTTGGATCGATTTTTCTTGTAAAAGGATCCTTGCTTCTCATGTTTAGAAGATCCAGATAACATGTCCTGGATCCTTTTATCATCCTCTAATCGAATGAATCTTAGAGCCTTGTTCCTTACTTCATCTAGGTTCCTGGAAGGTGTCATAACAAGATCATCATAGAAGGAGAACTTTTTTTGCAGTCCCATTTTAAATGCTTCTACAGCAGTGGCAATGTACAAGTTTGGGATTTCTAAGGATTCTCTAACAAATTTAGTAACATAATCTGAGTGATTCATGACGGCCTTGGGTGATTCTATATAAATCACTAGTTAACCTCTCAAAGGTTCTACTACAAGAAAACTGGTTATTGAATAAGTTAACTAAGTGTGAAAATGAAGTTATAGAATAGGGAGGAAGACTTAGCAGCCATTTTAGTGTTGATCCAGTAAGCGTGGATCTAAAGCCCTTGCATAAACAGGCTTCTTTCAATCATTCAGGGATGGGGTTGATATCCATCATTTCTCTATACCGAGTCACATGCTCTTCTAGATCAGTTGTACCGTCGTATAACTTCATATTGGGGGTTTGAAAATGCTTTGGTATCTCAGCATTGCATATGGGAGGTGCAAAGCGACATATTCTATGACTTTCATCTGGAATCTCAGGAATTGGTTTGACCACTCCTGGGACACTGGATATCATGTCCTTGAGTTTCTGCAACTATCTGGCCATAGCTTGGTTGATTCCTGCATCCTGCATGTAACGAAAGTTAGTATCAAAAGATGTATTAAAGTTATTACCTCCTGATTGGTTTGTAGTCTGTATCCAAGTAGTGTATCTAGGATAAGACATGTCTAGCGTAATAGTAGGGCCAGAAGAATCCTTCATCCCCCTGAGGATCCTTGATCTTGAAAGACATTGGGTCCCGGGTAGGTCTGTACTGGAGGCCTGGATATGTGATCCATAGTTATAAAAACTAACCCCTAACATCAATATAATCAAACAAAGAATATAACAAGAAAAAAACTTTTTGATTAAAATTGAAGATACATAAACCCTAAATTATAACTCCTATTTATACAAAACAACCCTTGGAGAACACGTAACATACTCTTATAAGGAAACTAAATAAAATAAAACTAACATTAAATCTTAAATCTTCCTACTAAAATAAAACTAAACCGTTAAGCAATATCCAACTTTTGAGTTATGACAAGATTAGCCCCAAGAATCACCCCCTAATCTTATCAAGTTCTCCTAAGTCTTGAATACCAAGTAAGACCCGAAGTTCTTCCACCTTAATACTCGGTCTCATGTGTTCGTTTTGCATTAACACTTTTGTTGCAGCCGACACAACACCGCACCCCCGTTTTCTGACTCCTTTGGGATCATACCATAACTTTTCCAAACACTTGAACAATCAACCACAAACAAGGTAACATCGTTTCTCTTCCACCTTCATCAAACTTGTTACTTCATCACCTTTGAAGTCTGTTGTTGATCCGATCTAGCACTGCACTACATCTAGGTTTTCTCCTTTGATCAAGCCTACAATCACTGCTTCTTGATTGTTACGGTCTTGCTGTTGTTGATCACAACCTTGCTCACTACAACCTGTTTTTGCAGTTTGATCAACAAACCCTCTTACACCCGCCTTTTTTTATCGCATCAACCTTTTTTCCTTCCTTCTTAACCTCCCAATTTGATATCAATTGTTGGGAATCAGACATTCTTCAATATAATCAAAGAAAGAATTTAACAAGAAAAAACTTTTTGATTAAAATTGAAGGTTCATAAACTCTAAACTATAATTTCTATTTATACAAAACAAACCTTGATGCCCAAGAACATACCTAGACTAGAATTAGGAAACCAAATAATAATAAAATAAAACTACCATAAATACTAAATCTTCCACTTAAAATAAACTAAACCATTTAGTATTCTCCAACTTTTGAGTTATGACAAGATTAGCCCCAACATAGTTGACACTTGGGCGTCGGCTTGAGTCGACGCCCAGATACAGATACATTTGAGTCCTGGAGTTGATAAGTATTCAAGTCGATGTCCATATTAGATTAGAAATGAATTTATGTATTGTTTATCTCCTGATGTTTAAGTGTTGGGGTCAGTTTCAATTTACGTGTTTAACAAGATAGTGAATTAGTATAAACACCCATGTTGAGGTCTAGGTTTTGTGTACCCTTCTAATCAATTCTCGTGAAGTTTTTCTTAATCAAATGTGTCGCGCGAAGTTGTGCAACAACTTGAGTAATTTAGTTTGGGATTGGGTTCCAGCATGACAATGTCTCTGATTCAACCTTGCATAAGAACATTCACATTGGAGCCTCTATTTTATATTATATAGAGAGAAGAATAGAGAAAACAACAAAAATACCTTCACATTGGAATTTATATAATAGAGAAAAATATATAGAAAGTAAAACACACCTCTGTATAATAAAATAAATGTTTGTGAGTAAGAAACTAGATAGAGAGTTAGAGACAGAGAGTCGGATATAAGATGTTATTGAAAAATTAACAAAATTTAGAAAAAGATGTATTTTTATATAGATGAAGATGAAGAATGCTATAAGAATGATTGTATAGAAAAATGTATTTCATAGAAAGTAATGGTATTTAAAAAATGACATGACACTAATAAGGACATAATAACGAAGATCTTATCCAGATCCTGTGATGTATTATAAAAATAAGACATGTTTCTCCATTTTCAATCTCCATATAATTATAACATGCCGACGTCAATGCATCGATCAGCTCTTGATTTCTTTATAACTAAATTGACAGCAGATGCTTTCTCCGTGATTCCCTTTACACAACAATCTCAATTATATATACATACATCTTTGTTAATGCATGTATTTTAGTATGTGTTAGTTCACCATCATCTTCTAACCAATTAAGCTCACAAAAATGGATCATGACACAATAGACTCCTCCGAGTACTCATTCAGCAGCTATTTCATTGACGGAAACCCCAACATGTTCCAACCCCATTTCATACCAGAAGAAACTGATTTCGATACACTCATTAGCGCCATTCGAAGCGAGCCTGCAGAAGATCCAATTGAAAGTTTCTATTCAGACTACGGATACAATCAATTTACCAACGCCTATATGGAGCTGCCACTCGGGAATGATGCTGTCTTTGCAGCCGGTGCTGACTTCGGTGGTTATGAGATGATGGATCCAAACCTGGGTCAGCTGGTTTGGAACCAGGAAGTGGAGGAGGATATGAAGGATGATGATTCGTCTGAGACTGCGACAACCAATAAACCTGAAACCACAAAGAGAATCGGCGGTGAGAAGGGTGATCGGACGAGGACTTTGATTTCTGAGAGGAAGAGGAGAAGTGGGATGAAGGAGAAGCTATACGCGTTGCGCTCGTTAGTACCCTATATTACCAAGGTAGCAGCTATAAGATAAAATATATTTTACATAATGTATTAGTTAGGATTTATTGTAAATATTCTATAGGTACATACAACAATATGATTCAATATTATTTTGAACCTTCAAATTCTTAATAATTCAATCACAGATGGATAAAGCTTCAATTGTTGGAGATGCAGCACGATACATTCAAGATCTTCAAACACAATCGAGGAATTTAAGGGCTGAGATTGCAACAATCGAAGAAACTAAAACCCTAAAAACATCATCATCCCAGAATTCGAAAATGGTTCATGCTTCATACCAAATTCCAACATTGAAGATGATATCAAAGGTTACAAGAAAAAATAACATTGTGTACTTAAGAAACTAATTAATTATATGCATCAAACCCTAATTTTATCTTCTTTTTACGAGGCTCAGTTGGACATGTTTCAAGTTGAGGAGAAAGAATACTATGTAAGACTCATTTGCAACAAAGGACGAGGTGTTGCGGCTTCACTTCATCGAGCACTTGAGTCGCTCACAAGCTTTCAAGTCCAAAGTTCGAATTTATCCACTGTTAATGATGATTTTGTTTTGACATTCACGTTAGATGTAAGTTTAATTTCGTATCTTTTTAAAATTTCATCTTCGGATAAATTTGATAAGTAATTAGCAGTGTGATAAGACTTAAGGACCATTTGGTTCTGGGTTCGATTCCCACAAGGGGGTTTTCCCCAAATTTATTAGGTTTCCTCGTGAATTAGTATATAGGCATTATTGCCTAGTGTAGATGGATATGATCGGGTAGTTTTGTTCATGGCATGATGCTAATCAAGTGGTGCGTCATTGATCCAAATTTGCCGTTCAAAAAAAGAAATTAGCAGTGATCTGAAAACTAGATCAACTATAGGTCTAAAACTGAATAAACAACCGGTCCAGACCGGTTAAATATCCTTGAACCACCTTCATTTGAGTTATTGGTTACCAAGTTACTAAATTAGTGCTTAACTATTTGTATAAATCTGTAGGTTGCGGTGTGCGAATTTGACATAAACTTGCCAAATTTGAAGCTATGGCTTTCAAGTGCTTTCGTTAACCAAGGATTCGAATTCAACACGTTTAGATCGCGCTGAATCCATTTGAATAACGTCGATATGCATGAACTTGTGTGGCATTTTTTAACGCTCACACGCACATGCATCATTTTGAGATTTTGCATCTTTTGTTTACTATGGTTTATGGATGTTCTAATAAGAGTAAACTGCTAAAATCGTCCCTGAGGTTTGTCTCAAATTGCTAGATCAGTCCAAAATCAAGTTTGTTTGCTAAAACAGTCATTGGGCCTAAGTTCTGTTGCTAATTCAGTCCATTGAAGGGAAAATGATTGGACTAAATTAGCAATTTGAGTCAAACCTTAGGGACGAATTTAGCAATTAACTCCTATTAATTGGACTGAATTAGCAATTTGAGTCAACCTTAGGGACGAATTTAGCAAACAAACTTGATTTTGGACTGATCTAGCAATTTGAGACAAACCTCAGGGACGATTTTAGCAGTTTACTCTTCTAATAAACATAAAATAAAGCTTATTTTGTCTTTATGAAAACTATGATGCTTGTAACTCATTTGTCATTTAGTTATTTAAAAAATAAATCCATGGCTTTATAGCCTAGTGGTATCTTGGGGTGAGATAAGACTTTGTACCAATAGGTCTTGGGTTCGATTCTCACAAGAGGGTTTTTCCCATATTTATTGGGTTTCCTCCTGAATTGGTGTATAGGCATTATGCCTAGTGGAGATGGATATGATTGGGTGGTTCCGCTGGTGGCACGATAATACTCCAGTGATCCGTCAGTGATCCAAATTTATGGTTAAAAAAAATAGATTAAATTTTGTTGGAGCTACTTGGCTCGTATAAGTTTCCAAGTTAAGGAACCTAATGTTCGAATACTATATTATATGCCTGTTATTTAAAAATTTATATAATTTAATACCAGTGTTAAGTGTTAACCTGTTATTTGAAAAGTATAATATAAACATATAAAATTGTCAAATTTAAAGGGGAATGGATTTTATCACTCTAAACTAAGCAAAATTGGTCAATGTCACTCCCAACTTTTATTTTGGATGCCACCACCCCTAACTTAACACTTTGGTGTACCTGTCACCCCGGCGTTAACCAAACACTAACTCTGTTTGTTTATTTTGCTGATGTGGCTTTTTATCTGCTGTGGAAAGGTGACGTGGCTTTTTTGAATTGTAATTAATATAAATTAGTGATTCCCCCAAATTCCAATTCTAATCCCTAAATTCGTCCTATCAACAACACCAAACTTCAACAGCAATCGTATTTACAACTAATTATGCAATCAATTCAATCAAACAACAACAAAAATCAGTGAAATCTAGATTCTAATCTCAATTTTTTAGCTACTGATTCCCTAAATTCCGTCTTTCAACCCTAAATTCGTGCGATTATCAACAATAAACTACTACAACAATCGAATTTACGACTAAAAAACCCAATCAATTCAATAAAACAAGAACGAATTAAGTGAAATCTGAATTCTAGGGTTTGGAGGTGATTGTTTATAGAAAGGGTGAAACGTCAAATTTACATTATCAACAAACTTGGGGGGAAGGATCCGGTTATGCAAATCTGAAATTGCTGCTGAATGCATCTCCAGTGATACAAAGGAGCAGTATCTGTGTAACATGATAAACAAAAGGGGAAATGGATTTTATCACCTTAAACTAAGCAAAATTGGCCAATGCCACTCCCAACTTTCATTCCCACAACCCTCTACTTAACATTTGGGTTGCGATATTACTCCTCAGTTAAATAGACTCTAACTGAGTTAGTTTTTTTAGCTGACATGGCATTTTTATCTGACGTGGCAAGATGATGTGGCGGTTTTTATCATACGTGTCATGGTGAGGGGTAAATATATTTTTTAAAATCTATATTTATTGTTTAAAATATCTGATTAAAAATATTTATTATTTAAAAAATCTGATAAAAAAATCAAAAAAAAAAATTATATATAACTCACCCCCTCTCTATATCTTAACACCATCACCTCCCACCACCTCCTCATGCCACAACCATCGGCCACCAACCAGATCCATGCTTTTAACACCATCACTACCACCCTCCATCTTCTCTTACGATTATTCCACACTCATACGCGACGGGCGCTCAATCAAAATCCACCGACTTGCATCCGCAATCGTCCCCGCTTCAACGCCGGAGCAAATCGCCACCGTTTCCACTTCCGTCGACTCATTTCTTCACAAACACTCGCCGGACCAGTCACGATGGTTCTTCTCCAATAAGGTTTCCAATAAGGTTTCCGGATTGACGTTTTAGCCTCGGGTACTGATACACAGGTTTCCGATAAAGTAAATTATCACACAACTCCGGCGAGTTCTGTCCACACGAGGAGGAGGAGGAGCTCTGCGGTGGGAGGGATCTCTTCTCTCCAAATGCTTACAGTCTCAGCATTCTCTTATTTGAGGTCACACACTCATTCAAATTGTTCATGGAAACAATCTTTTTACTTTCTTTCTGGTTCTAAATTGATGTTTTTTGTTTAGGGGAAATGGATTTTATCACCTTAAACTGAGCAAAATTGGCCAATGTCACTCCCAACTTTCATTTTGGCTCCCACAACCCTCTACTTAACATTTGGGTTGCGATATCACTCCTCAGTTAAATAGACTCTAACTGGGTTAGTTTTTTAGCTGACATGACATTTTTGTCTGACGTGGCAAGATGATGTGGCGGTTTTTATCATACGTGTCATGGTGAGGGGTAAATATATTTTTTAAAATCTATATTTATTGTTTAAAATATCTGATTAAAAATATTTATTATTTAAAAAATCTGATATAAAAAAATCAAAAAAAATTATATATAACTCACCCCCTCTCTATCTCTTAACACCATCACCTCCTCCTGCCACAACCATCGGCCACCAACCACATCCACGCTTTTAACACCATCACCACCACCCTCCATCCTCTCTTACGATGATTCCTCACTCATACGCGACAGACGCTCAATCGAAATCCACCGACTTGCATCTGCAATCGTCGCCGCTTCAACGCCGGAGCAAATCGCCACTATTTCCACTTCCGTCGACTCATTTGTTCACAAACACTCGTCGGACCAGTCACGGTGGTTCTTCCCCGATAAGGTTTCCGATACAGAGGTTTCCGATAAGGTTTCCGGATTGACGTTTTAGCCTCGGGTACTGATACAGAGGTTTCAGATAAGGTAAATTATCACACAACTCCGGCGAGTTCTGTCCACATGAGGAGGAGGAGGAGGAGCTCTGCGGTTTGAGGGATCTCTTCTCTGCAAATGTTTACAGCCTCGGCATTCTCTTATTTGAGGTCACACACTCATTCAACTTGTTCATGGAAAACAATCTTTTTACTTTCTTTCTGGTTCTAAGGGCATGTTTGGCTAAGCTTTTTAAAATAACTTATTGACTTATTGGCTTTTTGGAAAAGTCAGTATTTTGTGACTTATTGACTTATTGGCTTTTCCCCCTCACATACACCCTCATTGCCAAACATCATTTTGAAGCTTATGCGTTTCAAAAAGCCAATAAGTCAATAAGTTGTTTCAAAAAGCTTAGCCAAACATGCCCTAAATTGATGTTTTTGTTTATCATGTTACACAGATACTCTGCTCCTTTGTATCAATGGAGATGCATTCAGCAACAATTTCAGATTTGCATAACTGGATCCTTCCCCCAAGTTTGATGATAATGTAAATTTGACGTTTCACCCTTTCTATAAACAATCACCTCCAAACCCTAGAATTCAGATTTCACTGAATTCGTTCTTGTTTTATTGAATTGATTGGGTATTTAGTCGTAAATTCGATTGCTGTTGTAGTTTATTGTTGATATTCGCACAAATTTAGGGTTGAAAGACGGAATTTGGGGAATCAGTAGCTAAAAATTGAGATTAGAATCTAGATTTCACTGATTTTTGTTGTTGTTTGATTGAATTGATTGCATAATTAGTTGTAAATACGATTGCTGTTGAAGTTTGGTGTTGTTGATAGGACGAATTTAGGGATTAGAATTGGAATTTGGTGGAATCACTAGTTTATATTAATTACAATTAAAAAAAGCCACGTCACCTTTCCACATCAGATAAAAAGCCACACCAGCAAAATAAACAAACAGAGTTAGCGTTTGGTTAACGCCCGGGTGACAGGTACATCAAAGTGTTAAGTTAGGGGTGGTGGCAACCAAAATAAAAGTTGAGAGTGGCATTGGCCAATTTTGCTTAGTTTAGAGTGATAAAATCCATTTCCCCATATTTTTTTAATTTGTAACTATATGGTTGTAAAAATCTTAGCTAGTCGTCGATTAATCGTTAGTCCCCACCCACCGTCCGACTAGCGAACAATAATTACTTCATAGTTACTAACTATAGATTTAGTTTACTTCCAAGTCCAAGTGCTCATTAACAGATGTTTAACAAATTATATATTTTGGAATTTACGATTTCAGAATTTTAGAAATAGATAAACTAAAATGTACATTTTAGTATCCCACTTGGAAATTTTATAAGCTTTAAATAACTTTATAGTTTTATAATAAGTTAATTGGTTGTTTATAACTAATTTGAAATTATTTAAATAAACACTATATATGGGTGTGATCCGGTACAAATATAATTAACCAACTAAACATATCAATAATAACTTTGAATAATTTCCATTTGAACAACAATAGTTATTATCACTCTAGTTGTAGTGTAATAATAATTTCTTTAGTCTAAAACACTAAACTTAAGTAACAAAATCACTCTCAATATTATTCGTACATTTAGTACGATAAAACCTATTTGTATTTGATCCTAACACTATATATTGTGTACACCTATATGTATAGAGGGTGTTTTCGATACATAATGAACTTAACTTAATAAATATTGGAAATCGGTTCAAATGAACTTCAATTGAACTTATTCAAGTGGTGTTGGAATCGCCTCGTCGAACCTAAGCAGAAACCTTAACCCTAAACCCTAAAGCGAAACCGTAAAGCATAATTCTAAAATCTAAAGCTAAACCCCAAGATAAAATCTAAACTATAAACCCTAAAGGTAAACCTAAATCATAAAGTATACTCTAAAAGTTAAACTCTAATGAATAAATCCTAAAAGCTAAACCCTCTATATATATTTAGGGTTTGACGAGCCGATTCCGAAGCTGATGGAACGAACACAATCATAGTTTAAGATCTATTTGTGTTTGATTCCGCCTCTATTCGTGTGTGCATGAAATGTAAACAATGATTCGTATGACAAAACCAAGGTCTACGAAACCAATTCACGACATTATCTTTAGGCTACCACAATGTACAAAAAATATGTTAGAGCTACACAAGTTCGAGTGTTCCCTTTTAAGATACAAATATCCAAACCTTGTTATTAATATGCACCGTCTGTCTTCCGGACATCCGATAAGTCTCTAAAATATCGGATCCGGTCCTTCCCATGTTATTATAGAATAATGAATAAGATATTTGAGTTATGTATGAAATGACGTTTGATTTCTGTTAAGATGAAACGTTAGCATTAATTGGTGTGTTATACCTTGTCCATAGATTCATGAACTTGTTTCTCAAATGATCTTATCCTAGATCGATCTATGAGTTGGGAACAAGAGAATCTTATTTTCATTTTGTAAATTGTGTCAGTACATAACTATGATGAGACAAGAATTTTATATTCTTTTTTTCTGGAAACATAGGCGATGGAGGAAGGAAGATAAGTGGAAGCCATTTGATTTTGTCGTAGGTGAACAGTTTTATTTTATACAACCCACCCGTTTAGTTCAGGTTATCCTAATCCCGTATTTCATGGGTTTGTCCAAATTCAACCCCTTAAACCATATGTTATGTGTGAAGCATGATAGGTATCCACAATGACTCTATGAGAGGAGTGTAATGATGTATAATGTATTTTGAATATTTTGAATATGAAAATAAAATGAATTAACGTAGTGTATTTTAAATGGTTGAAAAAAATTAATAAAAACAAAAACATTTGAAATCAATAAAAATTAATAAAAACAAAAACATTTGAAATCAATGCCCCTTTCTCTGGGAACCACACTTACGCCGACGCCCCCACACCCCAGCAACATCCTTAGGTGGCGGTGTGCCACGCCCAATGGGCTGAGGCTGAGTTAGGGATGGCAATAGGTCGGATATGGTTAATCTCGTACACATACCCGGTTGTAAAATTTTGTCTGATACCTATCCCACCACCCGTTAGGTATTTTCAAGTATTTACCCGTCGGGTATCGTGCATACCCACATGTATCAGGTATACCGGTAAGTGTTATAAAAAAATACTCGTTTAGAGTTTCATGTGTATATATTATTTACTTTGCATATAATTCCAACATCAAGCAATATCTCAGGAAAGTGAGTGATGGTCACTTCACTGCTGCAGTTAAGGTGTTGTATTCCAGTGGGGTTGCTCCCCGGGGAAATCGACCATGCAAGCCCTTATCGACAAACATCCCTTCGCGCCGCCCCTGAACTTCCCTTCAACCCCTCTTTCCCAACATGCGTTATCTGTGTATGAAGACTGCGTCCACATGTGTGTGAAAACTTTCCTGAAAGGGACATCTTGTAGGTGAGATGGCCTCCTGGCCCAATACCTGTTGGACGCTCTTAGCGGCGAGGGGTCGGTGACTGCCTCGGGACTGCTTACTGCCATCACTGAAGTGGTAAACCTTTGGCTATGGGGGTTATGTCCTAGGGTGCTCGCGGATTTTGTTGATTCGGCCCCCCTAACCCTTTGTTGAAGCCTGATAATGGAATTCACCCCATTGCTATGGGGGCAATTTGGAGAAGATTGGTCTCCAAAGTAACCATGAAGAAAGTTGTTAAGTACTTGGGGGACTACCAATTTGGGGTGGGGGTCCCCAATGGGGGGAGGCGGTGCTGCATAGCGCTAACATGTTCCTTAATTCTTTTCATTCAGGTAGCTCGCTGGCCATGCTTACGGTTGATTTTTCCAATGCTTTCAAATTAGTTGACCGTTCGATTTTGCTTTGCTAGGTCCATCGCCATTGCCCCTCCATATTCCCGTGGGTTCAATTTCTGTATGCCCAACCTGCTAGGCTATATGTGGGGAATGAACACGTCGGGGCATTAACAGGGATCCAGTAAGGGGATCCCTTAGGACCTTTGCTTTTTGCCCTAGCCTTACACCCCTTAGTGCTTTAGGTGCGGGAAAACTCCAAACTCCCCTTCCATGCTTGGTACTTTGATGACGGGACGGTTATCGGGGACGCTGTTAAGATTGCTAAAGCTCTTGACATCATCGGTTCGGAGGGTCTAGCCTTGGGGCTACGGCTTAATATTAGAAAAACTGAGTTATTATGATCGACATGCAACAGGGTGAAGGTCCGGCCAGGGCTTTTCCCAGTGAGATTCGGAAGCCGGAGAGAGGTGTCAAATCGCTAGGAGGAGCAGGCAGCCGTGATGCCAGTTTTATTAGTGGTCTAGCGGCTAAGAGGGCAACACGAGCTGTTGACGTTAGGGGACACCTTCCCTTGTTGTGGGATCCTCAAAGCGAACTCCTCTTGCTTAGATGTTGTATGGGGGTTGCAAAGTTGCTATTTGGTTTGCGAACTTGCCAGCCCCCCTTTGTGGATGATGTTGTTTCATGTTTTGATAAAGGTCTTCGGGAGGCAATAGAAGACATTGTCGTATGTGGGGGGCCTTTTTTGTGAACTCCAGTGGCGGATAGCGACCTTGCCGATGCGGCTTGGTGGGTTGGGCCTTCTCTCCGCCCGGGATGTGGCTGCCTATGCCTTTATGGCTTCCAGGTTTCAATCTTGGGAGTTGAAAGACCACATCTTACGTAAAAGTGGGGTTGCTAACACTGACCTAGATTATGCCAGCGCCTTGGAACGCTTGCATGAATCTCTACCTGACTTTGATCTCGGTGGTTTCTCTAACAAGGACGCAGCCCCCAAAAAGCCACAGAAAACTAAGGAGAATGCCCTTTGTTGTCGAATCGCACAAAGTTTGGGAGAAGAATTCCATTTGTCCCCCGCCAGAAAGCCGTCATGGAATGCCTACAGAGGCCTCACGCTCAGGATTTGTTAACTGTTATTCCTATTGAAGGTCTGGGTCAACGTATGTCAGCAGTGGAGTACCGGTCAATCCTTAAGTACCGTCTGATGATCCCCATGTACACAAATGATAAAACTTTCCCAGTCTGCCATAAAGCATGTCTGGATAAATACGAGGAGCATGCGTTACACTGTAGAGAGTTGTCGGGATTTAAGTATCGCCATGACTTTGTTCGAGACGCGTTAATGGATATTCTTAGACGAGAAGGGATCTCAGCAAAGAAAGAGGCACCGGTTAATTTTCTTACAGACCCGGTGGAAGGGAGGTCCACCCTACGCCCGACTGACATGCTAGTTTTTGGTTGGGAAGGTGGGAAATATGCTTGTGTCGATCTCACAGGTGTATCCCCCCTAGCCAGGTTCCGGGAATATGGGTTTGTGGCGGGGTAAGCGATACTGAAAGCAGAGTCAAAAAAGGTGGAAAAGCACGCTTGTGAGATAATCAGCATGCCTTTGTCCCCCTGGTGTTTGACACGTTTAGTTCCTTGGCGCCGGAGGTGGTTCGGTTCTTGGCTAGAGTTCAGCGTGTGGTACACAGCAACTTTTCGACCCCTCAGGAGCGAGGCTTTGTTTTTAGTAGATTAGGGTTTTCTATTTAGAAGGGGATGGCGGCGCAATTTGTTGCTCGTCTACCTGCTATCCTTATGTAATTTGCCCTAGTGATTGGAATGAAACAAGTACTTTGATTATATATATATATATATATATATATATATATAATTGCGCTAAAATAAGAACCACCTTGAGTTGTAAGAACCGTGGGAACTTTTTGATCCGGGGCGAGGTGGACCAATTTTTTTTTTCATAAACGTAGATGCGTGTATTATAAACACATTTGTAAAAAAAAATGTCGTGTGTTTAGTTTTGAGCACCACAAGTTTGTGTTTACGGGTACCGTAAATTTTCCGGTAAGATTTACGGTACCCGTAAACACAAACTTGTGGTGCTCAAAACTACACACACGACATTTTTTTTGAATTTTTTTTTTACAAATGTGTTTATAATACACGCATCTACGTTTATGAAAAAAAAATTTGGTCCACCTCGCCCCGTACGGTGTAGTTCTCACGGTTCTTACAACTCGAGGTGGTTCTCATTTTAGCGGTCCCTTATATATATATATATATATATATATAGTGGGAAGTTTATTTGAGAAGAAATATTAACATGAGAATAAAAAGAACAAAATCAACCAATAAGATTCACTTATTTTATAAGGGTACTATAGTAATTTAAAACAATCATTTATTATTATCTTTTCCTATAATTTTGCTCATCAGTTAATCTCCTATGATTTTATAATTAAAAAAAAACATCCAGACTTTTTTATCATCTCCTGCGATTTCTCATTTATTTGTCCATCCACCTATTGATTCGTATAAGAAGATGATAGCTCTACAGGAAATTTTCATGTGATTTGATATCATACAAACCCGTTAATTTTGCATTCAATCATCCTATTTCTACTGTTGATTTTATAGTCTTCATGATCAAAGTTGTATCAATATGAAATAGGAGCAGCGATTTGGTATTTTTTGTATTCAGCATTCAAGGAACTTTTTTGTCCAGGTAAATAATACAAACAGCCGTGATTTTTGGGTGTTAATTCAAGCTTTTTTCAATTAATTCTAACATTCAAACAGCCGTGATTTTTGGGTGGTACAATTAGGGGGATTATACAAATCGTTTCCTTTTAATACTGAGTTTTAGGGTGTTCCCAACCTTATATAAATCTGCTTTGATGGTTTTTTTTATACCAAACATCGCATCAACAGAGCTGATAGTATAGTTTTAGTATTAACAATCCTTGCAAAGCATGTCGACCCATGAAGACCCAAGTACTCAATCTGGATACACTAACGAAGGTTTGATTAACATTATTTTTTATCTATATTTACCGAACGCATTCAGGGGGTTGTAGTTATGTGTGAAAATTTTATAGTTTTTTTAACTTGTTTTATGCGGTGTTAATCGGAATCATGTTTTGGCTTGGAAAATACAATATTTACATACACACCATCAGCGAATCAAATGATGTAGGTCAGAATTCAGATAAATCATTAGGCGTAGAATTTATACTGGCGGTTTAGTTTTACTTTTTCTGTGTAGTATCCAGTTATATTAATACCATATCAGTTAGTTTTTTTCAATCTGTGGATTAGAATGCCAAGTAATCTAGTATAACCTTCACAATTATATTAACAACCACTAGCCAATCCAATCATGTTTGATCTGGACCAATTATAGGCGGTCGTTCTCATGCCAATAAAGTGTCCTACACAGTTAGAACGGTTAGATGTTTGTACGCGCTCAAATTGATATGATAATTGGTTTATAGTATGGTAAAGTGTGTTTTGAATGTTTGTTTTTTATGGTACATTGTCCTGTAGCTTTCCACAACGCATTATGATTTTTAATCATTCATTAACGATTTCATACATTATTGAATGCAGAATCTAGTGTCGTACCTATCACAAACCAGCAAGGTAAGTTTGTCCAACCATATGTTTTTTGGTAAGTCTATATGTCTTGTTACTAATTATGTTGTCCTCGGTTTTCGTAACATTTTAATTTAGATGAGTCTGTGGCATGCAACTATTATCACTCCCCAACCGGGACCAAGTATTGGATCCCTAGTGTGCTTACAAACGAAACACCTGTTATTGGAATGGTGTTTCAGAGATGGGAAGACGTTGTTAGCATGTACCAAGCCTATGCGGAAAAGGCCGGTTTTGATATTAGGTTATCGACGGTTGCAAGGTATAAAGGTAGCATAACACACAGGTACATCGTATGCAGCAGATCCGGTAACCCGAACCCTACTTCTGGTGACACCATGGATGCCGAATCATCAACAACCAAGCAACGTAACAACAATTTTAAGGTCACCAATTGTAAGGCATGTATCAAGTTTAAACTAGTTAAAGGTTCGGAAGTCTACACTGTTTATAAGTTCAATCAGCACCATAACCACTGTCTTGTTGATGTGGACAATATGGATTTAACAAGAGGTAGAAGGCAATTAACGTTTACAGAGCAGGAGTTTATTCACAAAGCTCAAACTTCTTGATTCGGGGCAACTGTATCTCACCGGATGCAAACCTCATTGAAGGGTGGTCAACACATGGTAAGAGGAACTAGAGTTGATCAATATTTATTTCAAATGAGCTTAGAATTTAATTTCTAACTCAGGATGGTATGAATTCTATCTTTCTTAAATATGTTTGGTTTAATTTATTCTTTGAAACCCAATACTAACTTAAGCATCGGAGGGGTGTTAGCCAAGCTAACACCCACCTTAGTTTAAGGATGTTTTGCAGTATATGCTTTGGGATATAGCTCCAGGATGCTCACTCAGGATACTTCAGAAGATTAGAGGATTGGCCCCCTCTCTCACGTAAAAGGGATCCTGATCCCTTCACAGGTTTAAAGGTATTCACCTTTCTTTCGAGTTGGGTTTAAACACTCCGCCTGGAGCGCAAGTTATTCGGGAATAGTTCAAGGTGGCGGGACCAGTCATGTAAAAGTGGCTGACAATTTCGTTACTGTTGGCTATATCCTGAATCCTAAAGGTATATGAGGATTGATCACCCTCTCTCACGAAAGGGTATTTTCATACTCTCTAAGGTTTAAAGGTTCTCACCTTTCTAAGTCTTGGAGTTTATACACTCCCGCCTGTAGCGCACGAAAATTTGGGATTTCCCCCAGAATTCAAGGGATTTATTTCCAGTACATTCTTGGGTTTTACCCCTGTAACATGAAAAATTGTCTATACAACGGGGATTGATATCCAGAAGATTTCTAAGTATTTGAAGACATTGTACACAGGGGACATTCCTACCAAGGCAATGATGTAAAGCTCAAAGAATAAGGCTCGGAACTAATGCACTAAGTGTCTCAGACAGGGGACATCTTCATCGGAAAAGTTGCAAAGGGGATTGAGGTTTGATAATAGGGTTTTACCCTATTCCTGGAATGATCTTTCCTTTGTAAACATCGTTTAAGTTTTTGACAATACTAGGTTTGGTAAAAGGTTAAACATCCTGATTAGGGTCAATTCTCGGGATATATTCTCAAAATATATTTTCAAAATACTTTTCAGGATATTTGATTAAGATATATGAAACTGGTACTAGTTTGAAACTTTAATTAAGCAAGTATCGTTATAATAGGTTATCTTTTAATTTTCTCTAAAGGTGATTGAATTAACAAAAGTTTTG
Organism: Helianthus tuberosus; assembly: GCA_030545235.1. Lineage (NCBI taxonomy): Eukaryota > Viridiplantae > Streptophyta > Magnoliopsida > Asterales > Asteraceae > Helianthus > Helianthus tuberosus. Next base: position 29,670 of record JARYGA010044303.1, on the reverse strand, counting down.
GTAATATATACTGACTATATTTTGCAAAACTAAGGTCTATAATAAGAAAGACAGAAAGTGATAGCAAGAAAAATGAAAGGTAAAATTACTGGAAATAACGGTACTAGCTGATAACCAAAGGCTTCATCCTGAAACCCAGGACCCATCCGCCTTCGGTTATCAAATTGTTTTAATGCAAAAAATAAAAATTGTTCATAAGACATAAAATTGCTCGAACAAAAGGAAATAAGTTTTAGGGGGCGGTGCCATCTTCGTTTGCGGTAATTTCAGCAGCATCCGTCTCAGGATCCACCTCAGCATCCCTCTCGGCATCGTTAGCTTTTTCAGCTACTTTGGAAGATCCTTCGGCAGCTGGTGTAATAGAAATGCCGCCAAGATTCTTTAGCCTCATTTCCCAGGCACCAACGTCCCAAGAAGGGCATTCAAAACCTAGTGTTTTGGCTTCATGGGCCATCTTCAGCCTGGCCTGGAGAAGAGAAGTGACGACGGAATTCTTAAGGCTATCCCGGTAGGTGACCATATCCCGTTCATGTTGCACATGGGCAGCTTCAAGATCGGCTTGGGCTTGAAGAGTAGCTTTGTTGAGAGCAGTCTGGTGTTCTTGAATCATAGCTTTGAACTTCTCCTCGTAATGACGAGATTTGGCAGCTGCAATCATGCCTTGATCGGAGATTGTGACTTCTGCTTCCTTTAGCTTGGATTCAAGCGTCTTGTTAAGCCTGCAGGATTCTTGATATAGATGAACTAGAAGCTCAAGACCCTGCGAAAGTAAGAGGACAGGTATTAATATTGATAAATCTTTGTAAATGATGTAAGCTGCAGGATGTAATTTGAGAATACTAACCTGGTTAAGAAAGGAAGTCATAAACCCGCTAGCTTCAATGAACCCGTGCTTCTCATAAGGAAAAGTGTCAGAAATGACGGGGGAATCGGGCTCTTTCCTTTTACGAGAGCTGTAGCTCCGGGTCTTGGTAGTTGGCAAGGGTTTGCTGATGACAATGGCTTTGGAACCACTGGGTTTGGATGAGGCTGTGGCCCTGGGACTAGGTTCCTTCTTGACCTGAACCTTATCAGAATAACTGTCCAACTCGTCGAGGTCAAAGACTTCAGGGATCTTGGCCGGTGCTGCATAAAGGAAAAAGTTTTGCATTATTATTACTTTCCATTCTATTATGCTATACTAACTAACTATTTTAAAAGTAATCCTTACCAGACATTTCAGATGACGAGTATTGACTGGAACTCGGGACGTGTGTGGTGAAACTCCTGTCTATTGCATGTAATTGGTAAATAATTTTGATTTTTTCCTCTGATCCAGCGGTAGGGGGAGCTACTTCCTTGAAATTCACTGCATAAGAATCAAAAATAAGGATATTAGTAAAAGATAAAAATCTAAAGGTACATGAGAACATTTATGACCCTACCGGTGGTTAACCACTCCACCGGAAGGCTGGCACCCTCAGCAATGGAGTCTCGTTTGACAAAGAAAAATTTGCGTTGCCATCCATCTTCGTTTTTGGTGGCTTTAAGAATAAGAGGTTTGCTAGAGGTCGAGAAAAGCAAGAACCGGCTAGAGCCGTGGGATCGGAGGCGATAAGCAATAGGCAGATCCTCGATGCAGAGGTCGGGGCAGTGAAAGTTTTTGATTTGGTTAAGTACGATTAATACTCTCCAAACCATGGGCATGGTTTGAGCAAAAGAGATGCCGGTGGTTCGGAAGAATTGCATCATGAATTCGGGAAAGGGGTATCGAAGACCCAGCAAAAAGGGTATGCTGGAAAGCAGACCCAATCTGTGGAAGAACATCCGATCGAATTGACCGATCGAACGATCTAAAGACTGTGTTATCAGGGAAGGCACCGGAAGCTCTCAAAGCCGCGATGTCTGCGTTGTCGAAAGCGCAGACCTACTTTTAAGGATTTTTGAGGAGATTCTGTTGAGTGAAGGTCTCGGCAGCCATTACGAATAAGGCAAGAAAAATTGACAGAAAGTGAATGAGAAATGGGGAATTACCTGGAGACTCTGTTGGAGATATCTGCTTTTCAAACAAGAAGAGAGAAGATATAGGGGCATTGTGGATCTCCATTGAGCTAAAAGCGCGTTGGAGGTTATGACGTGATCTTGACCGTCGCTTCGTTTTAAATGCCTTGAATTACGGGATAAAACTTTTAAAATATATCCGTTGGATTGGTATACCAACCGATATATTTGGGGACAATTGTTATGGCTCATTTTCTAAGCATACATATCTTGATCTATATCCTGCTTTTAATTGTTTATCTGTGATCAGGATACTGGACGGGGATATTGCTAACATCCTGGGTGATATCCTGAGGTATATCGAATTAATCACATGCAGGTTAAAGACTGGGACTTGCCAACGGTCAAATGGACTCCATCTCCTCAAGACTCGGGCATATTTGTTGAAGGAGAGACGTTGAACCCGAAAGACCAGGTCTACAACGTTCGACTAAGGAATATTCATTGGATCCCGGTTATGTAGGATAGTTAGTTACATTTGTTTTACTATAAATAGATGGGGGCGGATCAGATTAAGGCACAACGCAACTTTCACACACTCTCAGACACTTCTGCTTTCTAGCTTTCAACAATCACTACACACAAACACTTGTAATCGAATTACATTGTAACACCTAGTTGATCCGCACCACATCCTGCACTGTATCCTGATATTTGAAGGAATAGAAGAACAAGGCAGCTGCGATTGTCAGCTCCCGAGGTTTTATGCCGACGATCTAGATTGATCAAGGGCTTTCCTCGTACATCATGTGTCAACCTTTACATTTTTGCTCATTGTTTGATTGTAGATACAGCTCGATATCCTGAGCCGTATCCTGAAACTGTTTTCATAACTAATTTGGTTAACACATTTTTCACACATAATATTAGCACACTACCTCACTTAACTAATTTGATCACTAAATTGCTTCGGTAATTTTTGACCAAAACAATTTGGCGCCCACCGTGGGGCAAGTGGTGCTACTTTTACTAAAAATCTTTGTGAAATCGTTGATCGGTTTTCTATTTTCAAAAAAAATTTTGCCACATTGTTTACAATGGCCTCAACATCAAACATGAGCTCCTCCACTATGTCTGCTGCAACCTCTGCTACTACCGGTTCGGTGCTTCCACCACCTCCTCCAAGGATGCCATTTTCTTCACAACCTCAAGATGTTATCCCTACTCGGAGTGTTCAGGGATCTGCTCCCGTTTTAGCCTCCAATGATGAAATTCTAACTTTATTTGGAAGTGTGCAGGAACAAATGAGGCAGCAACAGGAAACTAACCAAATGCTGTTAAGAGAAATACAACTATTAAAAGCTAGCTTGAGTAGACCTGCTGAAGAAACTGTCACTCCCATACAGCCCAGGGCTTTGAACTTCAGTTCCGCAGTTTACATTGAGGATAACAGGGGGAATATCGTCCCAAGCCATTCTCAGAATCATGCCCCTGAGATACCCTCCTCGGTCAGGATGTCGACTGTGAGGAGTTCAGGATATGCTTCAGGATATGGCCAAAATCCTAAGACCGGTAATGTGTCAAATAATAATATTCTTGCTACTAACAATAATGGCACTTTGCAGGATGCAGGTATGACGTCAACATTTACCAGGGAGCTCCAGAAATTGAAGGACATGATATCCAGTGTACCTGGAGTGGTCCAGCCAATTCCGGAAGTATCCCAAGACAGCCACAGGATATCCCGCTTTGCATATCCTATCTGTGATGCTGAAATCCCAAAAAGATTTCAGACTCCCAACATGAAGCTGTATGATGGGACTACGGATCCTGAAGAGCATATTGCCCAGTATAGGGAAAGAATGGAGATTAACCCTATCCCTCCGGAGCTCAAGGAAGCATGCTTGTGCAAGGGTTTTCGGTCTACCCTGACAGGATCAGCTTTAAAATGGCTATTAAATGTCCCTCCTCACTCAATTACTTCGTTTGCTCATTTGGTTAATTTATTTAATAGTCAGTTTTCTTGCAGCCGGAGTTTTGAGAAACTAACCAGTGATCTTTACAGGATAACTCAAGGGCCTCAGGAATCCTTGAGGGATTATGTGAACAAATTCAGTCGAGAATCCTTGGATATCCCACATCTTGATGTTGCAACAGCTGTGCAAGCTTTTAAGATGGGGTTGCAAAAGGATTATCAGTTTTATCAGGATCTTGTAATGAATCCCTGCAGGAATCTCAACGAAGCTCGTAACAGGGCTTTGAGATATATCCTTTTGGAAGATGACAAGAAGATGCAGGAGAGGATGAATTCTACCTCAACCTATGAATCAACTAACAGGAAATCAGAATCCTCATATAAGCCATATCGTTCCAAGCCATATGGCAGAAATGATAACAAGAAAGTGAATGCTGTTGAAGACGAGGATCCTGAAGAATATCCTGACTTATCTGAATACTGCTTTTCTGTTAATATACCTGAGTTAATGTATGCTATGCATGGTTTAGGGGACAAAGCTAGGTGGCCTCGAAAGAACCAGCAGAAAGCTGATTGGAAGGATAAATCTAAATGGTGTGCCTTCCATGAAGACTTCGGACATATGACCGAGGATTGCATTGCTTTAAGGAAAGAGATAAGTTACCTGTTAAGCAAGGGGTATCTGAAGGACTTGCTGGGAAGAAAGAAGAATAAAGGGCAGGATCCCGAGAAGGATCCTGAACAAGCAGCATCACCCCCAGCAGATGCCAAGATAATTAACTTTATTTCAGGAGGATCCGACATTTGTGGGACTTCGTATTCGGCGGCTAAGACACATGCAAAGGAAGCTAAGAGTGAAAGGGGAGACAAACCAGTCAGGATGACTACCCTCACAACTGATAAAGTGATCACTTTCGATAGTGATGACAGGGATACTGTTCAGGATCCTCACCATGATGCTTTGGTAATAACATTATATGTGGCTAACCATTTTGTACGCAGGATACTGGTAGACAACGGTAGTTCTGTCAACATAATTCAGCTGGAAACATTGAAGAGGATGAATGTATCTCCGATGGACATTACTTCGAAGTCCACTGTGCTCGTTGGTTTCAGTGGAGAAGCTAGAAATACTGTAGGAGAGATAAAGTTACCAGTATACGTTGAAGGGGTCAACTCGATACAACGCTTCTGTGTAATGGACTCCTTATCCTGCTATAACATCATACTGGGAAGACCATGGATTCACGATATGAAGGCTGTGCCATCAACATATCACCAATGCATCAAGATCCCTACCCCTTGGGGAGTTGTCAAGGTTGAAAGTGATCAGCAGGAGGCGAAAGAATGCTACTCATCCTCAATGAAATCCTCAACCAAGCCTAATCAAGCATAGCAATTAAAGATGCTGGCCCGGGATACCTTGGAAGCTTCGGAGCAGGATGTGAAGAAAATTATCCTGGATCGGGATAATCCTGATATCTCGGTGCTCATAGGAACCAATATCCCTCAAGATATTGAAGAGCAGTTAACTAACTTTTTAAAATGCAGGATGTTGACGTTTGCATGGAAGCATGAGGATATGACAGGTATATCCAAAGACGTTATCACTCACAAACTTGGAATTGACAGATCATTCAAGCCTGTTCAGCAAAAAAGAAAGAAATTTGCTCCTGAGCGGAATACGATTATCCAAGAGGAAGTTGAAAGACTATTGAAGTCCAGGATGATCAGAGAAGTCAAGTTCCCAAGGTGGTTGGCAAATGTGGTCGTAGTGCAGAAAAAAAATGGGAAATGGAGAGTCTGTGTAGATTACACAGACTTGAATAAGGCTTGTCCTAAAGATCCGTTCCCCCTTCCTCATATCGATGCAATGGTGGATGCTACTGCTGGGCATGAAATGTTAACGTTCACGGACGCATCCTCAGGATTTCAGCAGATTCAAATGGAGCCTTCGGATCAGGAGGATACTGCTTTCATGACACCAACTGGTATATATTGCTATACTGCTATGTCTTTCGGTTTGAAAAATGCAGGTGCAACATACCAGAGATTAGTGAACATGATGTTCAAAGATAAGCTGGGGGACACCATGGAGGTATATATTGACGATATGGTGGTGAAATCTAAAAAGGCTGAGGATCACCTCCAGGATATCAAGGGAGCATTTGATATCCTGGATCAGTATAACATGAAGTTGAATCCTGCTAAGTGCCATTTCGGAGTGGGGGCAGGAAAGTTTCTTGGATATATGGTGACGAAAAGGGAGATAGAGGCAAGCCCGGAGCAGATTAAAGCTATCCTGGATATAAAATCACCCTCGAATATGAAGGATGTTCAACGGTTAACAGGACGAGTAGCAGCATTGAACAGATTTATTTCGAGATCCTCGGAAAAATGCAAGGAATTCTATGATATCCTCAAGAAGAATAAGAAGTTCGAATGGGGAGCAAAGCATGAAGCAGCCTTGCGGGATTTGAAGCGATATCTCTCAACTGTACCTCTATTGATGAAGCCAGAGAATGGTGAACCACTATCCCTATACCTCGTTGTATCAGGGAATGCTGTAAGTGCTGTTCTTATTAAGGATCATGAAGGTCAGCAGTATCCTGTTTATTATGTTAGTAAAAGTTTGTTGGATGCTGAAACTAAATATTCTCATTTAGAAAAATTGATACTGGCATTAGTTATGGCATCAACGAAGCTTAGACATTACTTTGAGACACATAGAATTCATGTTAAAACAAATTATCCTGTCAAAAATGTGCTTAGGAAACCAGAGATGTCAGGCAGGATGGCCAAGTGGTCAGTAAAGTTAAGTGCTTATGATTTAGTATATGAACCTAGAAATGCCATAAAGTCTCAGGCTTTAGCTGACTTTGTGGCTGATTTCAGTAGTGACATTCAGGATGAGGTAGACCTAGAAGTTCAACAGTTAGGAGAATCCTCAGGATCCTGGACATTATATAGTGATGGTGCATCTAATGTAAAAGGAGTGGGATTGGGAATACTACTAAAATCGCCACATGGGGACATATTACCCCAGGATATTAGGTGTGAATTTCCTGCTACTAATAATGAGGCAGAATATGAGGCTTTAATTGCAGGATTAGAGTTGGCTAAGAATATGAATATCAAGAATTTGCAAGTATATGTTGACTCCTTGTTAATTACTAACCGTTTTAATGGATCCTATGCAGTCAAGGGTGAGAAATTAATCGAATACCTCGATTTTCTCAAAAAATTAGCAGGATATTTCGATGTTTTTACACTTGAACAGGTACCAAGGGAGGATAATGCTGAAGCAGATGCCTTAGCAAATTTGGGATCATCGATCAGGATACCAGAAGGGACCCAAATACCGATATTACATATCTTGTATCCTGCAACGAATCCTCAGGGTAAAGAAGTAGCGGGTATTCAGGATCCTGGAGCAGCATATACGGAAAATGATCCTAGATCTTGGACGGCTCCAATTATAAAATATCTCAAGGAAGGAGATATCCTCGGAGATGAAAATCCTAAGGCATTTAGGATGAAGGTATCACGATTCACTATCATAAATAATGTTTTATACAAGAAATCTCTTGCAGGACCGTATTTGAGATGCTTGGAGGATCCTGAAGCCAAAGAAGTACTTCAGGATATACATGAAGGGGATTGTGGTAACCATACTGGGGGCAGGTCATTATTCTCAAAATTATTAAGGACATGATATTATTGGCTGAGAATGAGGAGAGATGCCACAGAATATGTTCGAAGATGTGATGCATATCAAAGACATAGTAACATACTGCATCAGCCTGCTGAACCATTATATCCTATTGTTTCCCCTTGGCCATTTATGAAGTGGGGTATGGATATAGTGGGAAAGCTTCCAAAGGCTCCAGGAGGGAAGGTTTTTATGTTGGAAATGACAGATTATTTCTCCAAATGGGTTGAAGCCGAGGCATTTGTCCAAGTCAGGGATCAAGAAGTAGTATCCTTCATAAAGAGAAATATCCTGACCAGATTCGGAGTACCAGCCGAGATAATCTGTGACAATGGTTCTCAGTTTATAAGCAAGAGAACTACTGACTTTTGCAAGAATTGGAGAATCAAAATGATAACATCTACTCCGATACATCCTCAAGCGAATGGACAAGCAGAATTCTCAAACAAGATAATTGTCAATAACTTAAAGAAGAGACTTGGAGCCAAAAAAGGAAGATGGGCAGAAGAATTACCCTTTGTTTTGTGGGCTGATAGGACAACGGTAAAGAATGCAACAGGCCAAACCCCATTTTCCTTAGTATTTGGAGCAGAAGCAGTGATCCCGACAGAAATGGTGGTACCTACAGCAAGATCCAACCTCTGGGATCCTGAAAAGAATCCTGAAGTCCTATGCCAGGAGTTGGATACTATTGATGAGACAAGAGATGCAGCAAGGCTGAGGATGGCAGCATATCAACAAAGAATATCCAGAGCATATAACAAGAATATTAGGACCAGAAGATTTAAGGTTGGAGATTGGGTGTTAAGAAAGGCTTTTCAGAATACTACTAATCCTACCGATGGCAAGCTAACTCCAAAATGGGAAGGACCATATGAAGTTGAATTAGAAGCTGTGAAAGGAGCATATAGACTCAAGAATATGGAAGGGGATATGCTACCGAGATCTTGGAATGCTATACACCTTAAGCTTTATTTCAAGTGAGCTTAGAATTTAATTTCTAACTCAGGATGGTATGAATTCTATCTTTCTTAAATATGTTTCGTTTAATTTATTCTTTGAAACCCAATACTAACTTAAGCATCGGAGGGGTGTTAGCCAAGCTAACACCCACCTTAGTTTAAGGATGTTTTGCAGTATATGCTTCGGGATATAGCTCCAGGATGCTCACTCAGGATACTTCAGAAGATTAGAGGATTGGCCCCCTCTCTCACGTACAAGGGATCCTGATCCCTTCACAGGTTTAAAGGTATTCACCTTTCTTTCGAGTTGGGTTTAAACACTCCGCCTGGAGCGCAAGTTATTCGTGAATAGTTCAAGGTGGCGGGACCAGTCCATGTAAAAGTGGCTGACAATTTCGTTACTGTTGGCTATATCCTGAATCCTAAAGGTATATGAGGATTGATCACCCTCTCTCACGAAAGGGTATTTTCATACTCTCTAAGGTTTAAAGGTTCTCACCTTTCTAAGTCTTGGAGTTTATACACTCCCGCCTGTAGCGCACGAAAATTTGGGATTTCCCCCAGAATTCAAGGGATTTATTTCCAGTACATTCTTGGGTTTTACCCCTGTAACATGAAAAATTGTCTATACAACGGGGATTGATATCCAGAAGATTTCTAAGTATTTGAAGACATTGTACACAGGGGACATTCCTACCAAGGCAATGATGTAAAGCTCAAAGAATAAGGCTCGGAACTAATGCACTAAGTGTCTCAGACAGGGGACATCTTCATCGGAAAAGTTGCTAAGGGGATTGAAGTTTGATAATAGGGTTTTACCCTATTCCTGGTATGATCTTTCCTTTCTAAACATCGTTTAAGTTTTTGACAATACTAGGTTTGGTAAAAGGTTAAACATCCTGATTAGGGTCAATTCTCGGGATATATTCTCAAAATATATTTTCAAAATACTTTTCAGGATATTTGATTAAAATATATGAAACTGGTACTAGTTTGAAACTTTAATTAAGCAAGTATCGTTATAATAGGTTATCTTTTAATTTTCTCTAAAGGTGATTGAATTAACAAAAGTTTTGGTAATATATCACTGACTATATTTTGCAAAACTAAGGTCTATAATAAGAAAGACAGAAAGTGATAGCAAGAAAAATGAAAGGTAAAATTACTGGAAATAACGGTACTAGCTGATAACCAAAGGCTTCATCCTGAAACCCAGGACCCATCCGCCTTCGGTTATCAAATTGTTTTAATGCAAAAAATAAAACTTGTTCATAAGACATAAAATTGCTCGAACAAAAGGAAATAAGTTTTAGGGGGCGGTGCCATCTTCATTTGCGGTAATTTCAGCAGCATTCGTCTCAGGATCCACCTCAGCATCCCTCTCGGCATCGTTAGCTTTTTCAGCTACTTTGGAAGATCCTTCGGAAGCTGGTGTAATAGAAATGCCGCCAAGATTTTTTAGCCTCGTTTCCCAGGCACCAACGTCCCAAGAAGGGCATTCAAAACCTAGTGTTTTGGCTTCATGGGCCATCTTCAGCCTGGCCTGGAGAAGAGAAGTGACGACGGAATTCTTAAGGCTATCCCGGTAGGTGACCATATCCCGTTCATGTTGCACATGGGCAGCTTCAAGATCGGCTTGGGCTTGAAGAGTAGCTTTGTTGAGAGCAGTCTGGTGTTCTTGAATCATAGCTTTGAACTTCTCCTCGTAATGACGAGATTTGGCAGCTGCAATCATGCCTTGATCGGAGATTGTGACTTCTGCTTCCTTTAGCTTGGATTCAAGCGTTTTGTTAAGCCTGCAGGATTCTTGATATAGATGAACCAGACGCTCAAGACCCTGCGAAAGTAAGAGGACAGGTATTAATATTGATAAATCTTTGTAAATGATGTAAGCTGCAGGATGTAATTTGAGAATACTAACCTGGTTAAGAAAGGAAGTCATAAACCCGCTAGCTTCAATGAACCCGTGCTTCTCATAAGGAAAAGTGTCAGAAATGACAGGGGAATCGGGCTCTTTCCTTTTACGAGAGCTGGAGCTCCGGGGCTTGGTAGTTGGCAAGGGTTTGCTGATGACAATGGCTTTGGAACCACTGGGTTTGGATGAGGCTGTGGCCCTGGGACTAGGTTCCTTCTTGACCTGAACCTGATCAGAATAACTGTCCAACTCGTCGAGGTCAAAGACTTCAGGGATCTTGGCCGGTGCTGCATTAAGGAAAAAGTTTTGCATTATTATTACTTTCCATTCTATTATGCTATACTAACTAACTATTTTAAAAGTAATCCTTACCAGACATTTCAGATGACGAGTATTGACTGGAACTCGGGACGTGTGTGGTGAAACTCCTGTCTATTGCAGGTAATTGGTAAATAATTTTGATTCTTGCCTCTGATTCAGCGGTAGGGGGAGCTACTTCCTTGAAATTCACTGCATAAGAATAAAAAAGAAGGATATTAGTAAAAGATAAAAATCTAAAGGTACATGAGAACATTTATGACCCTACCGGTGGTTAACCACTCCACCGGAAGGCTGGCACCCTCAGCAATGGAGTCTCGTTTGACAAAGAAAAATTTGCGTTGCCATCCATCTTCGTTTTTGGTGGCTTTAAGAATAAGGGGTTTGCTAGAGGTCGAGAAAAGCAAGAACCGGCTAGAGCCGTGGGATCGGAGGCGATAAGCAATAGGCAGATCCTCGATGCAGAGGTTGGGGCAGTGAAGGTTTTTGATTTGGTTAAGTACGATTAATACTCTCCCAACCGGTTTGAGCAAAAGAGAAGCCGGTGGTTCGGAAGAATTGCATCATGAATTCGGGAAAGGGGTATCGAAGACCCAGCAAAAAAGGGTATGCTGGAAAGCAGACCCAATCTGTGGAAGAAACATCCGATCGAATTGACCGATCGAACGATCTAAAGACTGTGTTATCAGGGAAGGCACCGGAAGCTCTCAAAGCCGCGATGTCTGCGTTGTCGAAAGCGCAGACCTCCTTTTCAGGATTTTTGAGGAGATTCTGCTGAGTGAAGGTCTCGACAGCCATTACGAATAAGGCAAGAAAAATTGACAGAAAGTGAATGAGAAATGGGGAATTACCTGGAGACTCTGTTGGAGATATCTGCTTTTCAAACAAGAAGAGAGAAGATATAGGGGCATTGTGGATCTCCATTGAGCTAAAAGCGCGTTGGAGGTTATGACGTGATCTTGACCGTCGCTTCGTTTTAAATGCCTTGAATTACGGGATAAAACTTTTAAAATATATCCGTTGGATTGGTATACCAACCGATATGTTTGGGGACAATTGTTATGGCTCATTTTCTAAGCATACATATCTTGATCTATATCCTGCTTTTAATTGTTTATCTGTGATCAGGATACTGGACGGGGATATTGCTAACATCCTGGGTGATATCCTGAGGTATATCGAATTAATCACGTGCAGGTTAAAGACTGGGACTTGCCAACAGTCAAATGGACTCCATCTCCTCAAGACTCAGGCGTATTTGTTGAAGGAGAGACGTTGAACCCGAAAGACCAGGTCTACAACGTTCGACTAAGGAATATTCGTTGGATCCCGGTTATGTAGGATAGTTAGTTACATTTGTTTTACTATAAATAGATGGGGGCGGATCAGATTAAGGCACAACGCAACTTTCACACACTCTCAAACACTTCTGCTTTCTAGCTTTCAACAATCACTACACACAAACACTTGTAATCGAATTACATTGTAACACCTAGCTGATCCGCACCACATCCTGCACTGTATCCTGATATTTGAAGCAATAGAAGAACAAGGCAGCTGCGATTGTCAGCTCCCGAGGTTTTATGCCGGCGATCTAGATTGATCAAGGGCTTTCCTCGTACATCACGTGTCAACCTTTACATTTTTGCTCATTGTTTGATTGTAGATACAACTCGATATCCTGAGCCGTATCCTGAAACTGTTTTCATAACTAATTTGGTTAACACATTTTTCACACATAATATTAGCACACTACCTCACTTAACTAATTTGATCACTAAATTGCTTCGGTAATTTTTGACCAAAACAATTTGGCGCCCACCGTGGGGCAAGTGGTGCTACTTTTACTAAAAATCTTTGTGAAATCGTTGATCGGTTTTCTATTTTCAAAACTTTTTGCCACATTGTTTACAATGACCTCAACATCAAACATGAGCTCCTCCACTATGTCTGCTGCAACCTCTGCTACTACCGGTTCGGTGCTTCCACCACCTCCTCCAAGGATGCCATTTTCTTCACAACCTCAAGATGTTATCCCTACTCGGAGTGTTCAGGGATCTGCTTCCGTTTTAGCCTCCAATGATGAAATTCTAACTTTATTTGGAAGTGTGCAGGAACAAATGAGGCAGCAACAGGAAACTAACCAAATGCTGTTAAGAGAAATACAACTCTTAAAAGCTAGCTCGAGTAGACCTGCTGAAGAAACTGTCACTCCCAAACAGCCCAGGGCTTTGAACTTCAGTTCCGCAGTTTACACTGAGGATAACAGGGGGAATATCGTCCCAAGCCATTCTCAGAATCATACCCCTGAGATACCCTCCTCGGTCAGGATGTCGATTGTGAGGAGTTCAGGATATGCTTTAGGATATGGCCAAAATCCTCAGACCGGTAATGTGTCAAATAATAATATTCTTGCTACTAACAACAATGGCTCTTTGCAGGATGCAGGTATGACGTCAACATTTACCAGGGAGCTCCAGAAATTGATGGACATGATATCCAGAGTACCTGGAGTGGTCCATCCAATTCCGGAAGTATCCCAAGACAGCCACAGGATATCCCGGTTTGCATATCCTATCTGTGATGCTGAAATCCCAAAAAGATTTCAGACTCCCAACATGAAGCTGTATGATGGGACTACGGATCCTGAAGAGCATATTGCCCAGTATAGGGAAAGAATGGAGATTAACCCTATCCCTCCGGAGCTCAAGGAAGCATGCTTGTGCAAGGGTTTTGGGTCTACCCTGACAGGATCAGCCTTAAAATGGCTATTAAATGTCCCTCCTCACTCAATTACTTCGTTTGCTCATTTGGTTAATTTATTTAATAGTCAGTTTTCTTGCAGTCGGAGTTTTGAGAAACTAACCAGTGATCTTTATAGGATAACTCAAGGGCCTCAGGAATCCTTGAGGGATTATATGAACAAATTCAGTCGAGAATCCTTGGATATCCCACATCTTGATGTTGCAACAGCTGTGCAAGCTTTTAAGATGGTGTTGCAAAAGGATTCTCAGTTTTATCAGGATCTTGTAATGAATCCCTGCAGGAATCTCGACGAAGCTCGTAACAGGGCTTTGAGATATATCCGTTTGGAAGATGACAAGAAGATGCAGGAGAGGATGAATTCTACCTCAACCTATGAATCAACTAACAGGAAATCAGAATCCTCATATAAGCCATATCGCTCCAAGCCATATGGCAGAAATGATAACAAGAAAGTGAATGCTGTTGAAGACGAGGATCCTGAAGAATATCCTGACTTATCTGAATACTGCTTTTCTGTTAATATACCTGAGTTAATGTATGCTATGCAGGGTTTAGGGGACAAAGCTAGGTGGCCTCGAAAGAACCAGCAGAAAGCTGATTGGAAGGATAAATCTAAATGGTGTGCCTTCCATGAAGACTTCGGACATATGACCGAGGATTGCATTGCTTTAAGGAAAGAGATAAGTTACCTGTTAAGCAAGGGGTATCTGAAGGACTTGCTGGGAAGAAAGAAGAATAAAGGGCAGGATCCCGAGAAGGATCCTGAACGAGCAGCATCACCCCCAGCAGATGCCAAGATAATTAACTTTATTTCAGGAGGATCCGACATTTGTGGGACTTCGTATTCGGCGGCTAAGAGATATGCAAAGGAAGCTAAGAGTGAAAGGGGAGACAAACCAGTCAGGATGACTACCCTCACAACTGATAAAGTGATCACTTTCGATAGTGATGACAGGGATACTGTTCAGGATCCTCACCATGATGCTTTGGTAATAACATTATATGTGGTTAACCATTTTGTACGCAGGATACTGGTAGACAACGGTAGTTCTGTCAATATAATTCAGCTGGAAACATTGTAGAGGATGAATGTATCTCCGATGGACATTACTTCGAAGTCCACTGTGCTCGTTGGTTTCAGTGGAGAAGCTAGAAATACTGTAGGAGAGATAAAGTTACCAGTATACGTTGAAGGGGTCAACTCGATACAACGCTTCTGTGTAATGGACTCCTTATCCTGCTATAACATCATACTGGGAAGACCATGGATTCACGATATGAAGGCTGTGCCATCAACATATCACCAATGCATCAAGATCCCTACCCCTTGGGGAGTTGTCAAGGTTGAAAGTAATCAGCAGGAGGAGAAAGAATGCTACTCATCCTCAATGAAATCCTCAACCAAGCCTAATCAAGCATAGCAATTAAAGATGCGGGCCCGGGATACCTTGGAAGCTTCGGAGCAGGATGTGAAGAAAAATATCCTGGATCGGGATAATCCTGATATCTCGGTGCTCGTAGGAACCAATATCCCTCAGGATATTGAAGAGCAGTTAACTAACTTTTTGAAATGCAGGATGTCGACATTTGCATGGAAGCATGAGGATATGACAGGTATATCCAAAGACGTTATCACTCACAAACTTGGAATTGACAGATCATTCAAGCCTATTCAGCAAAAAAGAAGGAAATTTGCACCTGAGCGGAATACGATTATCTAAGAGGAAGTTGAAAGACTATTGAAGTCCAGGATGATCAGAAAAGTCAAGTTCCTAAGGTGGTTGGCAAATGTGGTCGTAGTGCAGAAAAAAAATGGGAAATGGAGAGTCTGTGTAGATTACACAGACTTGAATAAGGCTTGTCCAAAAGATCCTTTCCCCCTTCCTCATATCGATGCAATGGTGGATGCTACTGCTGGGCATGAAATGTTAACGTTCATGGACGCATCCTCATGATTTCAGCAGATTCAAATGGACCCTTCGGATCAGGAGGATACTGCTTTCATGACACCAACAGGTATATATTGCTATACTGCTATGCCTTTCGGTTTGAAAAATGCAGGTGCAACATACCAGAGATTAGTGAACATGATGTTCAAAGATAAGCTGGGGGACACCATGGAGGTATATATTGACGATATGGTGGTGAAATCTAAAAAGGCTGAGGATCACCTCCAGGATATCAAGGGAGCATTTGATATCCTGGATCAGTATAACATGAAGCTGAATCCTGCTAAGTGCCATTTCGGAGTGGGGGCAGGAAAGTTTCTTGGATATATGGTGACGAAAAGGGAGATATAGGCATGCCCGGAGTAGATTAAAGCTATCCTGGATATAAAATCACCCTCGAATATGATGGATGTTCAACGGTTAACAGGACGAGTAGCAGCATTGAACAGATTTATTTCGAGATCCTCGGAAAAATGCAAGGAATTCTATAATATCCTCAAGAAGAATAAGAAGTTCGAATGGGGAGCAAAGCATGAAGCAGCCTTGCAGGATTTGAAGCGATATCTCTCAAATGCACCTCTATTGATGAAGCCAGAGAATGGTGAACCACTATCCCTATACCTCGATGCATCATGGAATGCTGTAAGTGCTGTTCTTATTAAGGATCATGAAGGTCAGCAGTATCCTGTTTATTATGTTAGTAAAAGTTTGTTGGATGCTGAAACTAGATATTCTCATTTAGAAAAATTGATACTGGCATTAGTTATGGCATCAACGAAGCTTAGACATTACTTTGAGACACATAGAATTCACGTTAAAACAAATTATCCTGTCAAAAATGTGCTTAGGAAACCAGAGATGTCAGGCAGGATGGCCAAGTGGTCAGTAAAGTTAGGTGCTTATGATTTAGTATATGAACCTAGAAATGCCATAAAGTCTCAGGCTTTAGCTGACTTTGTGGCTGATTTCAGTAGTGACATTTAGGATGAGGTAGACCTAGAAGTTCAACAGTTAGGAGAATCCTCAGGATCCTGGACATTATATACTGATGGTGCATCTAATGTAAGAGGAGTGGGATTGGGAATACTTCTAAAATCGCCACAGGGGGACATATTACCCCAGGCTATTAGGTGTGAATTGCCTGCTACTAATAATGAGGCAGAATATGAGGCTTTAATTGCAGGATTAGAGTTGGCTAAGAATATGAATATCAAGAATTTGCAAGTATATGTTGACTCCTTGTTAATTACTAACCATTTTAATGGATCCTATGCAGTCAAGGGTGAGAAATTAATCGAATACCTCGATATTCTCAAAAAATTAGTAGGATATTTCGATGTTTTTACACTTGAACAGGTACCAAGGGAGGATAATGCTGAAGCAGATGCCTTAGCAAATCTGGGATCATCGATCAGGATACCAGAAGGGACCCAAATACCGATATTACATATCTTGTATCCTGCAACAAATCCTCGGGGTAAAGAAGTAGCGGGTATTCAGGATCCTGGAGCAGAATATACGGAAAATGATCCTAGATCTTGGACGGCTCCAATTATAAAATATCTCAAGGAAGGAGATATCCCCGGAGATGAAAATCCTAAGGCATTTAGGATGAAGGTATCACGATTCACTATCATAAATAATGTTTTATACAAGAAATCTCTTGCAGGACCGTATTTGAGATGCTTGGAGGATCCTGAAGCCAAAGAAGTACTTCAGGATATACATGAAGGGGATTGTGGTAACCATACTGGGGGCAGGTCATTATTCTCAAAAGTATTAAGGACAGGATATTATTGGCCGACAATGAGGAGAGATGCCACAGAATATGTTCGAAGATGTGATGCATGTCAAAGACATAGTAACATACTGCATCAGCCTGCTGAACCATTATATCCTATTGTTTCCCCTTGGCCATTTATGAAGTGGGGTATGGATATAGTGGGAAAGCTTCCAAAGGCTCCAGGAGGGAAGGTTTTTATGTTGGCAATGACAGATTATTTCCCCAAATTGGTTGAAGCCGAGGCATTTGTCCAAGTCAGGGATCAAGAAGTAGTATCCTTCATAAAGAGAAATATCCTGACCAGATTCGGAGTACCAGCCGAGATAATCTGTGACAATGGTTCTCAGTTTATAAGCAAGAGAACTACTGACTTTTGCAAGAATTGGGGAATCAAAATGATAACATCTACTCCGATACATCCTCAAGCGAATGGACAAGCAGAATCCTCAAACAAGATAATTGTCAATAACTTAAAGAAGAGACTTGGAGCCAAAAAAGGAAGATGGACAGAAGAATTACCCTTTGTTTTGGAACAGAAGCAGTGATCCCGACAGAAATGGTGGTACCTACAGCAAGATCCAACCTCTGGGATCCTGAAAAGAATCCTGAAGTCCTATGCCAGGATTTGGATAGTATTGATGAGACAGGAGATGCAGCAAGGCTGAGGATGGCAGCATATCAACAAAGAATATCCAGAGCATATAACAAGAATATTAGGACCAGAAGATTTAAGGTTGGAGATTGGGTGTTAAGAAAGGCTTTTCAGAATACTACAAATCCTGCCGATGGCAAGCTAACTCCAAAATGGGAAGGACCATATGAAGTTGAATTAGAAGCTGGGAAAGGAGCATATAGACTCAAGAATATGGAAGGGGATATGCTACCGAGATCTTGGAATCCTATACACCTTAAGCTTTATTTCAAGTGAGCTTAGAATTTAATTTCTAACTCAGGATTGTATGAATTCTATCTTTCTTAAATATGTTTCGTTTAATTTATTCTTTGAAACCTAATACTAACTTAAGCATCGGAGGGGTGTTAGCCAAGCTAACACCCACCTTAGTTTAAGGATGTTTTGCAGTATATGCTTCGGGATATAGCTCCAGGATGCTCACTCAGGATACTTCAGAAGATTAGAGGATTGGCCCCCTCTCTCACGTACAAGGGATCCTGATCCCTTCACAGGTTTAAAGGTATTCACCTTTCTTTCGAGTTGGGTTTAAACACTCCGCCTGGAGCGCAAGTTATTCGGGAATAGTTCAAGGTGGCGGGACCAGTCCATGTAAAAGTGGCTGACAATTTCGTTACTGTTGGCTATATCCTGAATCCTAAAGGTATATGAGAATTGATCACCCTCTCTCATGAAAGGGTATTTTCATACTCTCTAAGGTTTAAAGGTTCTCACCTTTCTAAGTCTTGGAGTTTATACACTCCCGCCTGTAGCGCACGAAAATTTGGGATGTCCCCCAGAATTCAAGGGATTTATTTCCAGTACATTCTTGGGTTTTACCCCTGTAACATGAAAAATTGTGTATACAACGGGGATTGATATCCAGAAGATTTCTAAGTATTTGAAGACATTGTACACAGGGGACATTCCTACCAAGGCAATGATGTAGAGCTTAAAGAATAAGGCTCGGAACTAATGCACTAAGTGTCTCAGATTGGGGATATCTTCATCGGAAAAGTTGCAAAGGGGATTGAGGTTTGATAATAGGGTTTTACCCTATTCCTGGTATGATCTTTCCTTTGTAAACATCGTTTAAGTTTTTGACAATACTAGGTTTGGTAAAAGGTTAAACATCCTGATTAGGGTCAATTCTCGGGATATATTCTCAAAATATATTTTCAAAATACTTTTCAGGATATTTGATTAAGATATATGAAACTGGTACTAGTTTGAAACTTTAATTAAGCAAGTATCGTTATAATAGGTTATCTTTTAATTTTCTCTAAAGGTGATTGAATTAACAAAAGTTTTGGTAATATATCACTGACTATATTTTGCAAAACTAAGGTCTATAATAAAAAAGACAGAAAGTGATAGCAAGAAAAATGAAAGGTAAAATTACTAGAAATAACGGTACTAGCTGATAACCAAAGGCTTCATCCTGAAACCCAGGACCCATCCGCCTTCGGTTATCAAATTGTTTTAATGCAAAAAATAAAAATTGTTCATAAGACATAAAATTGCTCGAACAAAAGGAAATAAGTTTTAGGGGGCGGTGCCATCTTCGTTTGCGGTAATTTCAGCAGCATCCGTCTCAGGATCCACCTCAGCATCCCTCTCGGCATCGTTAGCTTTTTCAGCTACTTTGGAAAATCCTTCGGCAGCTGGTGTAATAGAAATGCCGCCAAGATTTTTTAGCCTCGTTTCCCAGGCACCAACGTCCCAAGAAGGGCATTCAAAACCTAGTGTTTTGGCTTCATGGGCCATCTTCAGCCTGGCCTGGAGAAGAGAAGTGACGACGGAATTCTTAAGGCTATCCCGGTAGGTGACCATATCCCGTTCATGTTGCACATGGGCAGCTTCAAGATCGGCTTGGGCTTGAAGAGTAGCTTTGTTGAGAGCAGTCTGGTGTTCTTGAATCATAGCTTTGAACTTCTCCTCGTAATGACGAGATTTGGCGGCTGCAATCATGCCTTGATCGGAGATTGTGACTTCTGCTTCCTTTAGCTTGGATTCAAGCGTCTTGTTAAGCCTGCAGGATTCTTGATATAGATGAACCAGACGCTCAAGACCCTGCGAAAGTAAGAGGACAGGTATTAATATTGATAAATCTTTGTAAATGATGTAAGCTGCAGGATGTAATTTGAGAATACTAACCTGGTTAAGAAAGGAAGTCATAAACCCGCTAGCTTCAATGAACCCGTGCTTCTCATAAGGAAAAGTGTCAGAAATGACGGGGGAATCGGGCTCTTTCCTTTTACGAGAGCTGGAGCTCCGGGGCTTGGTAGTTGGCAAGGGTTTGCTGATGACAATGGCTTTGGAACCACTGGGTTTGGATGAGGCTGTGGCCCTGGGACTAGGTTCCTTCTTGACCTGAACCTGATCAGAATAACTGTCCAACTCGTCGAGGTCAAAGACTTCAGGGATCTTGGCCGGTGCTGCATAAAGGAAAAAGTTTTGCATTATTATTACTTTCCATTCTATTATGCTATACTAACTAACTATTTTAAAAGTAATCCTTACCAGACATTTCAGATGACGAGTATTGACTGGAACTCGGGACGTGTGTGGTGAAACTCCTGTCTATTGCAGGTAATTGGTAAATAATTTTGATTGTTTCCTCTGATTCAGCGGTAGGGGGAGCTACTTCCTTGAAATTCACTGCATAAGAATCAAAAAGAAGGATATTAGTAAAAGATAAAAATCTAAAGGTACATGAGAACATTTATGACCCTACCGGTGGTTAACCACTCCACCGGAAGGCTGGGACCCTCAGCAATGGAGTCTCGTTTGACAAAGAAAAATTTGCGTTGCCATCCATCTTCGTTTTTGGTGGCTTTAAGAATAAGGGGTTTGCTAGAGGTCGAGAAAAACAAGAACCGGCTAGAGCCGTGGGATCGAAGGCGATAAGCAATAGGCAGATCCTCGATGCAGAGGTCGGGGCAGTGAAGGTTTTTTATTTGGTTAAGTACGATTAATACACTCCAAACCATGGGCATGGTTTGAGCAAAAGAGATGCCGGTGGTTCGGAAGAATTGCATCATGAATTCGGTAAAGGGGTATCGAAGACCCAGCAAAAAAGGGTATGCTGGAAAGCAGACCCAATCTGTGGAAGAAACATCCGATCGAATTGACCGATCGAACGATCTAAAGACTGTGTTATCAGGGAAGGCACCGGAAGCTCTCAAAGCCGCGATGTCTGCGTTGTCGAAAGCGCAGACCTCCTTTTCAGGATTTTTGAGAAGATTCTGCTGAGTGAAGGTCTCGGCAGCCATTACGAATAAGGCAAGAAAAATTGACAGAAAGTGAATGAGAAATGGGGAATTACCTGGAGACTCTGTTGGAGATATCTGCTTTTCAAACAAGAAGAGAGAAGATATAAGGGCATTGTGGATCTCCATTGAGCTAAAAGCGCGTTGGAGGTTATGATGTGATCTTGACCGTCGCTTCGTTTTAAATGCCTTGAATTACGGGATAAAACTTTTAAAATATATCCGTTGGATTGGTATACCAACCGATATATTTGGGGACAATTGTTATGGCTCATTTTCTAAGCATACATATCTTGATATATATCCTGCTTTTAATTGTTTATCTGTGATCAGGATACTGGACGGGGATATTGCTAACATCCTGGGTGATATCCTGAGGTATATCGAATTAATCACGTGCAGGTTAAAGACTGGGACTTGCCAACGGTCAAATGGACTCCATCTCCTCAAGACTCGGGCGTATTTGTTGAAGGAGAGACGTTGAACCCGAAAGACCAGGTCTACAACGTTCGACTAAGGAATATTCGTTGGATCCCGGTTATGTAGGATAGTTAGTTACATTTGTTTTACTATAAATAGATGGGGGCGGATCAGATTAAGGCACAACGCAACTTTCACACACTCTCAAACACTTCTGCTTTCTAGCTTTCAACAATCACTACACACAAACACTTGTAATCGAATTACATTGTAACACCTAGTTGATCCGCACCACATCCTGCACTTTATCCTGATATTTGAAGCAATAGAAGAACAAGGCAGCTGCGATTGTCAGCTCCCGAGGTTTTATGCCGGCGATCTAGATTGATCAAGGGCTTTCCTCGTACATCACGTGTCAACCTTTACATTTTTGCTCATTGTTTGATTGTAGATACAACTCGATATCCTGAGCCGTATCCTGAAACTGTTTTCATAACTAATTTGGTTAACACATTTTTCACACATAATATTAGCACACTACCTCACTTAACTAATTTGATCACTAAATTGCTTCGGTAATTTTTGACCAAAACAACTAATATCTCTTTCCTCCGTGAAGTATGGGAGGAGACACATCTTGCATTTCTCGTTTTTCTGGTAGTCTATCTTTATGCTTGAGAAGAGCTACAGAAAATCAACCCTAAACATCCAATCTGCAACTTTGTGCGCTTCTAATCGCTCAGCAATATCATCGGGGCTCACCTCATCCCTCGGATAGTTGGATCTCCATAGCTTGCATATTGTTTTATCAACTTTCTTATCATCAACATTATTCATCCACACCCCACCATTGGGAACACCAACTAACTGATGTATCACCTCTTTTGTAATATCAATCGATCCCCGCTCCAAGTTAATACACATCTTGTTTGTATACAAATTGTCCACAACGTAGTGTCCCAACTGTCCTGGTATACCCTCTACCGTAAACGACAACATCTTCCCAAACCCCATTTGACTTACACATTCTTTTTGTTCCGCAAACAACTTCTGAAGAGCTTCATGAAGCGATTTAGGTGATGATCTCGTCCGTATCTTATGTATGTACTCTACACCAATATTTATTTCCTCATTTATCTTCTTCTCTACCAACTTTCGCTTTTCAAGTTTTGGTACTACCATCTCTGGAACGGCTACAACAAAATCGTCATCTTCCACCCACCTGTCTGAGGTAGAACCAACATTCTTATCGACACCTACAGCAAACCAAAAAAAAAATTGTGCATAAAAATTAACGAATGTTTTCTGTATGTCATTAAAACAGATTAAATGCATGATCAGGGATTCATACCTTTTAAAGGCCTATTACCGTTAATCAGATTCCCAGAGTGGTGCCCCTTTCCTAACATACGAACATTCACCATCAGTAAGACGGTGTGCAAAACATAGAATATCTAGCAAACACACCACCTAAATAATCCATACGCACGTTTTTATCTGATCACAAATCAGATTGCTGA
Organism: Helianthus tuberosus; assembly: GCA_030545235.1. Taxonomy (NCBI): domain Eukaryota; kingdom Viridiplantae; phylum Streptophyta; class Magnoliopsida; order Asterales; family Asteraceae; genus Helianthus; species Helianthus tuberosus. The sequence goes on along the minus strand of JARYGA010044303.1, from coordinate 6,428 downwards.
TAGTTACATCAAGTTGACAGCACAAAAGCCAAAACATACCCCATTCGACAAAAAACAAAAAAAAACATACCGATTAAACACCATACGCAAACACTATCCTTAAATCACGTAATGTTGCTTCATACAAACCTGAAACATAAACCTATCCCCACATATAACTACAATTTATCAATAAACACATGTCCAACAATATACTCAAACCCAACCCTTTCTCTTAATACACCGAATCGATAAAAATAATACGCTTTTTTAAATTCACCCACCCAGACCATGCATATAATTAAAATATAGTAGCTACACACGCAAACGAACAATAGCATATACACCGAATAAAAAAACAAACGACGTTTACAGCAAGCAAGCAAACAAGCAATCATTTATTAAAATGAAATCTAATGTTCCTACGTCGTTTACAGTTAACACATATCAACTGAGTTTCTACAGACGCTGCCTACACACTTAATATGGCACAACTCACAAGGTAACTTGAGTGATTACACCATGATGTGTACTGATATGTAACGACAGAACATCCCACATGCTTAATAAAAAGGTATAAAACCACATTTAAGGAGACCAAAAAATCACAAAAATAATATTATATCCACCCCTCCTGGTACACAATAATCATCTCGACTACTCATACATGACAACACCAAATGCAACAATGAACCACTAACATCTGTGCGTACCAATTTTTGACATGGATTGAAAATCAGACTTGTTTGGTGCCTTGTCCACGTTCACGCTGACATATTTGATATTTCCAATCCTCGGGATTTTTCTTGCTGTGACTAATGCATTGTTCAATTTTAATAAACACATATAACATCTAACAAACATTTGCAACAACAGTTTCTATGCAATACATTGATACAATAAGTTACCTTCAAACATTTTCACCCTCCAAATATGAATCCTAACATTAGAGAACATGAACAACGGTTAGGACGATCAGAATGTATACAATAAAAAAGCACAACTTTTTAACTAGTAACAAAATGTTCAACAATCTATATCAGACTGCACGATGTTGCAGACAAGTATTCTGAATCCTACACGGCTTTTTTGAGACCATCACAGTGTATAAAAAAATTGAGCATTTAAAAGTATACCAACCTACACAAGTAACGAGGTAGAATTATGCTAACACTTTGAGAAACAATAATGTTTTGATGGGGTGTGTGTCGCCTTTTGTAGGAATGTGGGTTTATATATATCTCGACACCCAGAAACAAATCCTTATACATTAAGGGTTTTTTATTTCAATGAGATTTCTATGGGGAGGAAATCATGGTAGCCAAAAATTGGGGGAAATCATATATCTCAAATTATATATAGGATATTAGTGTGATTCCCATGAAATCAGACCAAATATTATCTTTTCAAAATCACCTACATATTTTTTTGGGAGCGTAAAATCAGAAAACTTGTTAATGCCAGCCAAATTCAACACTTTATAAGTATACTACACTTTTTTAATGACCAAATCCCTCTGTTTCATCAATTTCTTGAAGACAATTACGGTCCTACACATAAGCTGATTGCTATGAAAGTCTAAACCAAATACCTGGACATAATGTTGATTTTGAATACACGGGTTGTGTAGTCCCTAATCGTGGAAGTCTTGAAGCTATAAACATCCAGTGATGCATCAATTTTGACATGTGGTAATATTAGGTTAGGAATGACGAAGACAATTGGTGATTGGGGGGGGGGGGGATCACGGTGTTTGGTTGTGTGGGATTTTAGTAACTGTGAGGATATAAATGTCTGATGCTACACAAAATGTCCAAGATACCCTTTTTACTTAATGATTTGATGAAAGAGAGTATAATATTTACATAAATGCCATGATCCTTCACAACCATTGATTAAAAAAGTTGAATGGCTAAGATTAATTTTAATTTGTTCTTGAAACAATAGTCTTCTAAAATGAACATTTCCCTATATATATATATGCCATTCTCCTTGTATAGGTCAAGCTCTAGTGAAAATCCATAAAGATCATTTAACTGAATAACAAATCATAACAGGTTAATAAAAACTAATATTTCAAAAGGAAGCACATATATAAGCTAAAGGAAATCTCATTCTCACCAAATTATGCCTACAGTAACATAAAAAAAAATCAAAGCAATCGAGATACAACATTCCAATCATCATCCTCATCAGATTAAAACCAACACAAGAGTTTCAGGAAAACAAAAACCCCAAAGTATCATACATTTCATACAAACATATTAAAATTTGAAAACCAACACAGAGTACATTGGGATGAAAGGCATAGCTTATTTAGCAACCACCACTTACCACCGGCACTGTCACACCACCGCCACCTAGGGTTCCAAAAAAAAGCCGTAGGTTTAACGTCGACTACTATCATCGCCACCTAGACTTCGCGTCTAACAATTTTGGGTCGATCTCTCTGGTCTTTATAGTTGAAAATACAGTTATGATAATCAATTCGAGCCCTTGATCAGGTAAGGGTTCAGATGTGGATTGTGAAAGAACCTATGGCCGGAGGATCCACAACAGGCATTGATGAAAGCGTTTGTAAACAGATGCTAGATCTTCAAGCCTCAACACAGAACAAACAATTTTGGGATTTGAAGAAAACAATGGAAGAGAGAACCAACAGAAAGATTGATGGTGAAATTGGCTTGGATTAGGGTTTGTGATTGGAACAAAGATTGAAAGGAAACTTATTTTAAAATTATGGAAAGGTCAAATTGTATAAATCTTGTATGAAGGGCGTGTGATTGATAAGATGCCAGGGGAAAAGAGAATTGTAACACCCCGAAAACGGGTTTGGTAATCAAACCCCGTTAATACTAAAAGACGGGTAAAATACCGTTAGTGGTAAAAAGAAAAATTAGTTAACCCGGTGAATATTAGGATTTGAATAAATAATCTTGTATTAATCAAAACGAGGAATAAATGCTTTGAGAAAACAAGGTTTATTAGGAGCCCGAGTTAACGGGTCTTAAAAAAATAAAACGGGTTATGATTCCCCACACCCACCAAGTTAACTAGGAATAGTTAACCTAGTTAGTAATGGGTAATTAAATGAAAAGCTATGAGATATAGCTTCTTTTGTAATAAATGAAACAAGAGGGACTAAAAGAGGCAAAAAGGGAAAATGTTTTAATAAAATAAAATACTAACACCAAAACACACACTCTAAGTGTGTGTTCTTGTCGAGATTTCCAGAAGAGCCAGGGAGCTCTCATCTTCAAACCCAAACAAGCTCAAATCCATCAATTGAAAGGCCAAATCTACTCCAAATCGAAATCTAAGATCAGATTAGTGATCACCTCAGTGAAGGGATCACAAGGTATGTCAAATTTCATCTTCTAGTTACATCTTGAGATTTTAATAAACATGTGAGATTTGAAATTTGTGTTGCATGGATGTTGTATTGATGGAATAGGAACAATATTATGTCTAGGAGTAAACCCTAGACAAGTATATATTGAAATCATGCTTAGTTCAATTAAATTCAGATGTTGTTGATGCTAAATTCATGTATGAGATGTTTTTAGGGTTTTGATTGCAAAGAAAATAGTGTTATGATGTCAAGAACAAGCTTTAATTGAAAGCTGAATTCAAATAGCTCCTGATCAGAATTTACAGCCGACTTGTATTGGCCGTAACATAGACAAAACGTGATAAAAACATGTGTTTCTTGAGTCTAAAATATAATTCCAGGAAATATCTTTAAAACCCCACTGGAATCGCATTTTTTCGACGAAAATTGAGCGTTTTATGAATTTTTCCGTATCAAAGGTTCAAGCTGCGTTTTCTGGCAGAATTTGCAGCCTATTACGAATGTCATAACTCAATTTAGGAATTTATTTATGATCTTAAATTCTTACTGTAGAAAGTTTTAAGTGATTAAAAGAATCGCCAATTGGAATTTCGTCAATCGGATAAACGAGGAATTTTTAATGAATTTTTCCGTAAGCTACAGTCAGAAGTGACGAATCTGATTGCAGCTTAGTAAATGAATTTTTACGAATTTTTGGTAAAGAGTTAGATCTTGAAATTATAACACAAGGCCTAACCCTCCGAGAGGTACGCCACATAAAAAATCATAATTTTTGAAGACTTGTAAACAGGTTAAACAGGTCACCAAAAAACAACCTATTTTCAGTGATACGAAACTTGATTGTTGATGTTATAAATTATGCCCACAATGTTCATATGTTGAAATTATGAATCAAATGCGTAATTTCCTAGTTCGACCAATTACGTGTGATGTGGAGTAATACAAATTTTAATTATGAAGTTGATTTAGCTTATATGCACATATCATATAATTAAGGGTAGTTAACTTTTGAAAAGTTAAACTAACCATGGACGGAGTCGAATAGTAGTCTTGACATAGAAAATACGTAAGGTGGAATAGTCGTGGTTATAATGACTAATCTAACCACCTTGTGAATTATGATGATAGTTTGACTCTTGACAAGCTAGATGGAGGCTTGGGAATGAAGCGGGTCAAACGGAGCAAGTACGAAAAGGAAAGCGTAATTTGGATGCGAGGTAAGTAAAAGCTTACACCCTTTTTAGTATACATCAGTTGTGTGTATTGAAAATGAATAAGGAAAAGTTAGTAATAGAATTATAATGTTCCGACGCAAATAATATGAGTCGGAACTAGTGCAATGGTGAGAAATCATAAACAATGGCAAAAAGGGTAAATTGGTAAATTAGTCATGTGACGATGAACTAATAAGAAATTTTGAAACATTACGTTATGGTGTAAACCGGAATGGGTAATAGGGCGAGATGGTAACTAGGTATCATCTCATAATGGAAAATGGTCGTTCGGACTAAACGGGTCAAATGACATCGGCAAGATCATTTGACAATATTAATTGATGACCGCTTGTTGAGTTTTGTGATTTCAGGAAATATCATACGGTTCGCGTTGGTATTAATTAGACATTAATAGTGAAAGATATTTAAACGGGTCAATCCTATAACTCGAGCCAGGTACGCATAATTAGAATTATTGTTAAAAGCGATATTTTTGGTCAAATATTAGCGAAAGTCCTTCGTCATAAAATGAAGGACTAAAATTAACCAAAAAGCCCTTAATGGGTGAATTGGGCAAACGACCCATATGGGTTGTTTAGGAATTCGCATTAAGATTACGAAGAATAGGTAGATACCTTAATGTAGTAAAATGATGAGTGAAATTTAAAGTTAATGGTAAATCCCTCCAACGGGTCAAAATGAAGTTTTGCGCTTAACTCAACCTTTAGTTGCATAATGTATGAAAGTCTTGAACTCACGAGTTGATGGTTTTGAGATAATGAATACCTCAAAAATTTGTAATGATTTAAACAAAAGTGGTTTAATGAATCATGAAACGGGTCAAAAGTGTTAAAAAGGAATTTCAAGCCGAGAGCTTGAAATCTGAATTTTTGAAGTAGTTGAATATCAGGTTTTAACTCCATAAGATGGAGAATTAAATTTCGAACGCGTAGGAAAAAGAATCACGTAAAACGAACTTCTAGATCAAAAGTTATGGCCTTTGAAAGTTTGATTTTTGATAAATAAACATAGCTGGAAGAAATGCAGGTCCTAGATGTGGACCTGCTGGAAAACGATCTCCCCCGCGACACGCGAAGGAGAACCGGGCACCGGACGTGACACGCGAGTGCTGTCGCGGCACGCGAAGGAAAAGAAGGAGCCTCTCGCGTGGCGCGAGAGGCAAAATTCCGAAATTTTATTTTTATTTTATTTGCTTGTTTATGAAACTTGTTTATACATGTTTATAAGCTATCAAAACTAACTTTTAAGTTGGTTTTGATCATAGGTGATATCAAGTGTACCCGGATGGAGATCAAGCGATGGCAAAGGACCGAACACACGAAAAATGAAGCTTCCGCAAGTTGTTTCGTCGTTATTCTAAAACGATGAATTAAATCACATTATGTTGTATTACTTTAAATTGCAAAAGTTTTAATAAACCTGTATTTCCGATGTATATGTAATCTTAATTACATGATTGTTTTCGTAAAATATACGTTAAACCTTGATTAATAAGAACGGGTGTTACAAGTTGGTAATCAGAGCTCATGGTTAAAGAATAAAGTGTGTTCGGTTCGAGGCTTGATCGCAGATCCGGTAAGTACAAGTATGTTAATGGTCTAGTATGATTAAAGTGTTGTGAACAACACATAGGGTATCGTGTAATACACGTTACACCAACGAAAATGATTAGTATAGTTAACGAAATCACGTGCAGTAAAAAAGCCTTGTATTACAATACGTGCATTTATTAATGTTGAAATTACTAACTTTTGTAAATGCTTAGTTGAAGGATACTCGCATCTGAAGATAGCGGGAGTCTAATAAATTGCAGACTTGACGGAGGAACAGTCCAAAGTACGACAAGTAGAACATGCTCACCA
>JARYGA010044302.1:0-13845 GCA_030545235.1 Helianthus tuberosus | reverse complement strand
TTTCGTTTGCCATCAAATTCGGTTTAAAAACACATAACCTATAAATCCCTTTCTACTTCTAACTATAAGCATAATCAAATTAATATTTCACTTACTTGCATAGCGCTGCGGAACAAACACACCTTCACACGAGCTCTAGGTTTGAGTTCAAGCATTTTACTTTAATACTTGAATCTCTCAAACCTCAGCTCTGATATCAACTTGAGACGCCCAACTTTTCACATTCGACTAATAACATAAAATTCATACAATTTTACAAAATTTTGGCATGACTCATTTATATTAAGAACTTTTCCCCCCTGCTAATAACAACATCATTTTTAAGTCCTACGACACTTTTCAAAATAACAAAAGTTGTGACCATATAAGGTTCAACATAAATATATTTTTTACAAACTACACAAAAGGTTTAGAAATCTAAACTACTTACTAACATACTAGACACAAGATTTACATCATATCACAAAATGAAATTTTTGACCCATACATAATAGACAACTTGAATCGGAAGCATATAAAAAAGTCGACATTGTGTGTTCGGTCCGAGTGCGCCGCAATCAAGCATGGGATTTACCTATCATCCATAATAACAAAACATTTGTTTGTCGTAATACATATCAATTCAAATCCTTTCATTACCTATCATTATTTGACCCGTTAACAAAATTCTTCTATTTATCAACATCTTTACTCTAATTCATCCTTTGCATTCTAGCATAGGTTTTCTCTAAGTTTTTCTACCTTTCTTTCGGATACATCCAACATGTAAACTTTCCGACCCGTCTGAAATGGGTCGATGCATACCATACGATTTGTCATACATTCATTGTTTTGAGCCGTTATCAACAAGTCAATTCTTATCCATTTCGACATCTTACTTTCCAAACATTCTTGACCCACTTGAAGTGGTCATTACACATCCAAAGTTATTAGATTACTTATTCGAATTCCAACATACAACATATCACAATTTCCGCTATAAGCAAACATACATCTCAACACTAAGGTTTAAAAAATTAAATTAACATCCATAGAACTACATAAGAGGAGAATTAAGTTCATATGAACTTACCGCGATCTTGAGATGCTTGTGACTTCGAGTGACTTGCTCCTTCTTCTTTCTTCGTGCCTATATGTCATAACTTCATACTTTAGCTTTCATGACATTACTTTCACAATCCTTATTATATGATTTGGTGTCTACTAATCACATACGTCATTATCATAAAGGAGTTACATCAACTTATCAAGTATTCATGTAAAAAGCATAACTAAACCCACTTAGGCATTTCATCGAACACATTGTGTGCGTATCACTAGTTTAGCATAATGTACAAGCATCTTAAGCACAATTTCCATAGTTCACTCATTGCTTAACATAAACATCCCTAACTTGGAAATTTATCATCCTAATCATGAGCACATAGTTCTAAATCAATTACTCCTAACATTTTCACCAACATCAATCTAATTAGCATATAGAGCTTCATAAATTCATAACCATCTTTTAACATATAAATGGGTTTTACCCTAATCCATCATCATAGAGAAAATTAAAGCATGATTTCAACTCCTACAAGTTCATATCATCTTGCATTCATGTTTGATTCCATAAAAAATCACAAATTTCACATAATTCATTTAATCAAACTTCACCAAATCATGAAATTAAACTTACTTGAGGTCTAGAACACTTAGATAATCGAAGTTCCTGGCTCATGCATTCGATTACTCACTGATTTCACTTTCAATTTGATAGAAATTAAGATGTTAGGGTTTTGAGAGGAAAAGCTTTCCCCTGGCCTTCTCACGATTGCACACCAGGACCAATTTCTGGTCTTCTTTTTTTTTATCAAATTTCATTTCATATGTACACATCTAGTCTCTCATCTTTTAGATCTTATTCACTTTATTAATTCATATTCTGACTTGGTCATCTTTATTTTACTAACTTTTAATATGACATAATTCTATACATTCCCATTTTAATTATTAGAACATCACTCTATATTATATTTTTATGACATACGAAAATTTGGGGTGTTACAAAAATACTGTTTATAAGTTGATTGCCTATGAATCCACTTTTTTATTGTTCGACCCGTTTAGTTATGTGTCATACCATGCATTATTCATCATTATTGGCTTCTAAACATGATTACCCATTCCCTGGGCTTGTCAACATTGGCGTTTCACTTCCATTCCAAGGTTTTTCGTACGCAATGTGTCACGCTTGTTATCAATGTTTCAAGTATGTCTATTTATGCATTATCAACAAGTTATGATTCTAAACTTTTGACCTAATATCATGGGTTCTTTTAAGAAAACCAATTTTTGGCGTGTCTGGTCCTCAGCTTACGCATTCATAATTCACATTCAATGAGTGACATTCAAGTCACTTCAACATTACCAATTTAAACATAGTTTTGACCCGTTTGGTTATCTAATGGAAACCACTATTTCAATGACATACCAACTTATTCTAATCAATAGTTTGACCTGTTTTGTTTGATCTAGTGAGCTTCGTCACTTCACGACATAACAAATTCACATATAACGCTAATTTAAAGCCAACAAAACTACTATCAATGTTTAAGCATAATGTAACGAAACCATAGTTACATACCTTTAAAGCTTTCCTTTCAAGCGCGTATCCAATCCGGCTTGTCCACTTGAAGACTCGGTTTCCTTGCCTATAAAGTTCACCCAACAATTTGTTTAGAACTCTAATTATATCTTATAATGCATAATTCGCCATAACATTTACATATGCGTTTTTGTTAAAAGTTTCGACACTTAGTTTTCATTGAGGAATTTTAACGAACACCTAATGGGCATAATCTTACATATTCACAATGAAGTTCATAACTAGTTCTTTTTGCCAATTATAAACATCATTTTCAAATTTCGAATGTCTAGTTTACACATCAATGTCTAGACTTACTTCATAAAACTCAATTAACACTAGTTTAACAATCATAATTCTAGTGTTCAACATATTTCTACAAAACCCATTTAACAAATAAATGGATGGTTATGAATCTCATATCTATGAACACTAATTCAACAAACTATTGACTAGGGTTTGCTCCTAGACATGATTTCATCCTAATGTCATCCAAGCACCAATCATGCAAGCTAAATTTTTGATTTCATATGTTCACCAAGAATTCAAGATAAAACCAAAGAGTGAAATTTGGCATACCTTATGATCCCTTTATGGAGGTGATCACTAATTTGAGCTTAGATTTCGATTTGGACTTGATTTGCCCCTTCAATTTGATGAAATTATGTTGATTTGGGTTTGAGCTTGAGAGCTCTTCTTTGCTACTGTGGTTTGTGCGACCAGAACACACACAAAGGTGTGTGTTTTGGTGTTTTTAGTTTTAATTAATTAAACCCCATTTCTCATTTTAACCATTTTAGTCCCTCAACTTTACCCAGGTTTATAAAGGGTGCTTTTAACCATGTTTTCCTTATTACTACAAGACTTGTGATTAACTAGGTTATTTATTCCTAGCTACTTTATCTTGTTTATAACCGGCATTTAATTTATAATATAAAAATTTGTATTTTCGGGGTGTTACAGAAAGAATAGTTGGACCAAGGCCTAATATTCCACATCCAGAGGTTTCTACACAAGGTGCAACTTGCAAGTGCTAGTGGTGTTGCTGATTAATTAAAGTTTGCTGATTATGTTATGAATAAGTTTGGAGATATTTCAAAATTCTTTGATGGTCAAACTAGAATAATTTATTTGATTAAAACCTTGATTAAAGAACTGTAAAAGATCATTAATGCTCACCGGGTTATACTTCAAGATAATCAATGAAGAATTGTTGAGTTGAGTTTTGAATATCATGATAAAATTTACATCGGATGGTATAAATGGATGATTGGTTTGAATGAGAAAATCAAGAAAATAATTAGTGAGCTTGTTGCACTAATTGTTGCTCAGGGTTGAATGAAAAGATCAGATACAAGGTTGATAAATTGAAGAAGTTATAAGATGATTTTACCAGAGACAATGATCTTAAAGTTGCAAGGTCAAAGGAGCAACCAAGTAATAAGCTACTACATGTGCAACAGAGGCAACAATTGAGGGGGAGTCTAAAAGTGATAAAGGAACTAGTTTTGGTGAAAGAATAACTAGTGAAACAATAGAAGTTGAGGATGTTGGTGGTGATAAAGGTAAAGGTGTAGAAGATGAATCAGATCAACAAATTGAGGCATTGATTGGTTTGGATGATGGTTAGTCAGAGGATTCAAAGCATGAAGAAGATACTCAAGCAGAAAATTATTTGGTAAATGATGATTTGGAAGAAGGTGAAATAGTAGAAGGTATTGTAGAAGATTGGAAGTCAGATGATGAGATTCCTGGTGTTAAAATATAGAAAGGTTAAAGAATAGCTTATACTTGTGTAGACATTGCTAATATATTAATACTCGTGGTGAATTCCCTGGGCAGATTATTAGCTGGGATTATAATGAAGCTCATAACTTTATAATGATTAGGAGAACGGACGGTGTGGAATACTTCAAGTATCGAGCTAAATATTTGAGAAGCTTGCCAACAAGAGATCTACATCATCTTGGTCAGCTTGATCTGAATCAAAGAACCTATGTGGCCTACGTGAATGGATTGATTAATAATCTTGTTCCTGAGAACAGAGAGAGTAATTGGAAAATGTTTAAACTAGAAGTTGGATGACGTGTCCAAAGCAGGGATCCAGTAACTGGTAAATGGATTTACAAGATGGTATACAAACCTACTAAGTGTATAAGAAAGATTCCAATAAGAGAGTTTGATCTAGATTGCCTGAAAGGGACCAGGAGTTGGTATGTGGATGGAAAAATATGAGAAATGGTCATCACACTAAAGAATGTCTTAGATGAAATCGTCAAGATATTCGATCCTATGTGGCTTATCAATCTGAAGATGGAACATGTGAAAAGACTGAGAAGAGATGCTTTTACAGTACCGTGATGACATGCGAATAGTAAGGATGCAATACATTTAAGTGGTTCAATTTTGTGTGAACTACAGGGTTTATGCAGGAAGTCTTTACTAGAAGCATCAATGAAGATTTGCAGCCAATAAGTTTTGAGGATCTGAGCATTCATCAAGGGGGAGTCTGTAAATGTACTGAAGTGATGAAATGTTGGATATCGCAACTCACATTGATTACGGTCAAAATTGTAATTTTGGATGTAATAACTTTTATGTAAATATGAATAGGTATTATAACTATCTGAGTTTTGTGTATAACTTGGAACAAGTATGTTCCGAGTTAATGAGTTGCGGGTTATTGTAACTTCGGGGGTTTGTTCCCCTAAACCATGTTTGTTCGTAGTCTAGGTATGATTGTCCATAATTTATGGAAGTTCTGGATTACATGTATTAGCCCATATATATATGGTTTTGTGTTATTTAATAGGTTAGCAATTTTAGTCAAGTATCGCTTATTCCTCATAAGCGATTCTATCTACAACTTTTGTCTTTCATTGTAAATATGTTCACATTAGTGTTATTTGTAACTTTCAATTGATCAGAGTCATGTAACCTTGCTTGTGTGAAATGTAAAAAAAGCATTTATATTCTCTATTCATGTTCTTAATTCTACTAATGATATGGTGATTCCGTTTACATAAAACACGTGTTTGGATTCCACACTTACACGTGGTTGTGTTTAGTGTAGATACTGATAGATTCCTATCATCATAGTGACCTACAATATTGTTGGGTGAGTTATGCATAATAGTGGTGTATGTCTACAAGACTTCTCACGTTGAGTCGGGGTCTAATAATTAAAAGTTGTTGAATAGGTCTTATAGGTTGAAGTTGAATGAAATAATGGATTGATTGATTTCAATTCCAAATCAAGATTAAGAACTTATGACACTATTAGTCTTACATCACAAGTGTTTTATAGAATGTTTTCAACATGAAGTTAAGGGTTATATGTGAACTAGTACAGTGTTTTAATAATGTAGTATTTGATGATGATATAGACGATGAACATTTTTTTAATAAATGAAAGGGTATTCCATTCAACATTGAGGAAGTGAATGAGAATACCGAACCCATTTGTCTTGTCAAAGGTGGGCGCATCAAATTTATTACTATTGTTTATGAGTATGTTAGTTATAACTTATAAGGAAGAAGACCTTGAAGCACATCTAATGATATGGAAAGAGAAGATGGAATCACTTTGTTTAATCAGTCTTATATGTATTGCTTGTTGAAGTACTTACTGCGACTCACTCTTGTGCATAAGTTAGATAAAATAGATAGTTTGGTTAATATTGTTAAGACGATAAATAGATAAAACTTTCATAGTTTAATACTGTAATGGAAATCTTTTATTTAAAGTCATTATGTTGTTAAGATTTCAATAATTGGTCTAATTGTATTTTGCTAAACAATAGAACCTAAGGAGACAAATGCTAAAGCCGAATCCAAGGTCCGACTAATCACGAGATTGTATTATTAATTACAGTAGTTTCTAGATATTTAAATATTTTAATGAGTAAATTACCTTTTGAGATCATGTGTTTTAATGGTTTTAACCACTTGAGTCCAAATTAAAAAAGTTTAACGCTCCGAGTACCTAACCGCTCATTTTATAACGTTTTGAATCCCTGTGTTTTATTGGTTTTAACCACTTGACTCCAAAATCAATGTACAAGTGTTAGTAAATTGAACTCAAAACGTTATAAAATAAAGAATTAGGGACTTAGGCCGTTAAATTTTTTTATTTTGGATATAAGTAATTTAAACAATAAAACATAGGGAATCAAAAGTAATTTACTCTATTTTAAATTTCAAAATATTGTAATCATTCATATTTTCTAGGTATTTAAATATATTTAATACAATTAAAAAATAATTGGTATAATTACCAAGGGAAATTTTATTAGTAAACCTAAATGAACCTGCTCATAATTATTGGCAAGCTCTTTTTGTAATCAGTCGCTTATAAATTGAGCGGTAATTTGGTGGAGAAAACATCTTGAAGGAAGCCACAACAGTTTCCAGTGAACCCTCGGGTAATATCTTTCATTAAGGTTGAAACTATTGGCACACCTTGGTTGGCTATCTACACACTTAGGGTTTACCTACGCTGCGTATAGGTCTATACGCAGTGTATAAGTTGCATGGAATTCAGAGCTTACCCAGCAATCATTGGCACAGACAACCAGGGTTTATGTACGCTGCGTATAGCTCTATACGCAGCGTATATAACCCATCAAATTTTTTTGGTTATTTTGCTGTATTTGTGGTATATATTCTCACCCGGTTCCAACGTTAAATCGCTTAAAATATATAACCGTGTATGTTATACCAATAATATAACATACTGTTAAATTGTTTTGGAAAACGTATATATTGTTTGAATATATTATATTGTTATCTCTTTAAATTCAATTATTATACCATGTCTAGTGCGGTTCGAATGCTATAAACGTTTAAATATCATACCGTTAATTATTTTTATACGGGTGTTGTATGGTATCCTATAGTATCGTATTGTATTGTATCGTATCGTATCGTATCGTATCATATCGTATAGTGTATAGTATAAGTCTTGATTGGTTCCCTATAGATCTTGTATATGCCTATAGGCCTATACGGGACCATACTAAACCTATAGGCCTATACGGGTGTTATATCGTATATTATAGTATATTATAGTATTGTATCATGCCGTATAGTGTAGTATAAGTCTCGTATAGGTATCCTATAGGTCTTGTATATGCCTATAGGCTTATACGGGACCTTAACCACACCAATAGGCCTATACGGGACCTAAATCACACCTATAGTGTGGCACCCGCGGAGAATGCACAGTCATCCTGATCTAGCACCGTATCGTTTTAGATTGCTCGTCGAATTTCGGGATTAAATTTCTTTCAAGTTGGGGATGATGTGACAGCCCGAACTTTTAACGTTTGTAACATTAATCTTGTGATACTAACTTCTCGTTAATTGTTTCTTTCTAACACGCTGCCTTGAACGTTCTGAGTTGTTATAGCTCGGTTAGTTAACATGATTTTACATTTGGGCTGATACACACACGTATACTTGGAGCCCAACCCAACACCCGCATTAGAACCTTAGAGTTGGGTTGTGTAGATGATATTAACCACTAGGACTTTGTTACAAAGTATTTGTGGCAGCCCAAGTGAGTGGGCTTGAGCCCACTTCGACTAAACAAAATAAATTGCCCAAACCCTCACAGTATATTCATATGTAGTATGCATTTAGATTGGATTAAACTTGATCACAAACCAAAAACCCTTGAGCTTTTCCCTATGTACGCATTATCTCGGTAGCAGACCCCCCCCCCGGTCGAGTGAGCATCTTGTTTGGATTAAAATCTTGGTTAGTGACTCTTGTTTGTTGATATTCATAACTGCATGATAGTGATTACATGTGATATTGAATCTGATTGATTTCATGATGTTGATTATATGTAATATCGAACCTGATTGATTGCATAATATTGTTTATAAGGGATATTGAACATGATTGATCATGTTACCATTTGATGTTGTCGATGGGTTGGTTCTTGTATATGTGATAATCGTTTCCGATGTCACGGATCGGAAACGAGATGTATTGGTTTAATACAGGGATTAAATAAATAACTAATGATTTAACGAAACCGCTGAATTCGATTTGCCAATGATGATCGGCTGTAAAATGTGACTAGGGTTGTGCGTAACTGTTCCTCGACGAAATCTCAGAGTTCGTCACCTACTCATTGACGAAAACCCTTAAGGTTTCGTCGCAGGAACCCCGACGAAAAGTCATGGGATTTCGTCATATGTGCATCGACGAAAACTTGAGGTTTCACCGACCAGGAGTTCGTCGTTTCTACAGGAGCTCATCAATAGATTGTAACGTTGAACATGCATAAAAAAATGAATGACTCCTTGTTAAAGGAAACCATGTGGCAAACTGTTAGTGATGTTTATTTATGACTATGAATATGTTAATGAAATCACAATAATTACTGTTAAGGATATCTGCTGTCTATTGTTAATGATGTCTACGGTTAATGATGATGCTTACTATTAATAATGTGTATTTATGATAAGTGACATAATCTGGTTCATACACCTAGTATAGTACACACACAACTGTTAAGCATTATTTTGGAACGTATACGTGAACTATGGGATTATATGAGTTGTATAATTGTTGTGATAACTTGTATGCACATCATGGCTATATGTGAATGTAAACTGATTAAGAGTACTTGAATATCAGAGGCGTTGACTGTCTAAGTGTTAACAAGTAATTAATCAAACCGAGCAAACCGAGGTGAGTTCACTGCTCTTTTCCAAGCATGCATCCCGGGAAGGGATATTGGGTAACGTTTTCAGGGAAGAATGTCAGGTTAATGGGATGTTTGTTATTACTCAGTTTCTATCATGTAAGACCCCTTACATCTACCGATTGTTGCCGGAAGGTAACGAGGTATTTAATTGATAGCACTATTAGGTTTGGCACCCTCACACCGGGCCGGAATGGACGGGCGTGAACTATTTACCTTGACCACTTGACCAAAGCTTTGATAGAGGCATTGGGGTTTGGGCAAACACATCTAGTAGCCATTCGCGGTAATTGAGTTAGTAACATCATCAAATCAAACTGTTGAACTGTTTTATACACACAACTGGTAACTTAACGTGTTAATAAAACTTTGAACTCACCAGCGTCGTCTGACACACTTGTCTTCATGCTTGCAGGTCGTTAGATTTCTGATTATGGACTTGCTATCTGGGAGTGCTGGAGTGGTCATGGATCGAGACTCTTGGATACTCGCTTATTTGATTATGAACTCGTGATTTAATCATTTGAATTACTATTTACTTTATGCTTCCGCTGAATACTTGTTTTGGTTTTAACTTATAACATGGATTTACCTTATGCAATGAATTGAATGTTTTATTTAAATATTTATTCTTGGTTCAATATGATTGGTGGCTTGGATCATGGTACGCCACACGTCCTGCGGTGTCTCCGCATGGGGTATTTTGGGGGTGTGACAGTTTGGTATCAGAGCCACTGTTATAATGAACTTGGTTTTAAAACGTTTCTATAAAACCAGACTGTAACCGAAAAACTTCAAAAATCGACCATGACACTCAGCTCCAGATTACAAGGTTTGTCTTCTGTTTACTTCATGCATTACCTGTTTAGTAGTAACACACTCACAGCTTGCATAAAATGACACACTAGATATTATGGTGACTCGATAGTGTGACACTACTCTTCGACTATTGTGAATCACAATCCTATGATACCTTTCGTTGTGCTATTTGAATGTGGGGGAAACTTCTAGCGCAAGTTAAGAGGCGCTGAGATAAGCAAGCAAATTGCCTTATTATTATGGGTGCACACATAATAATAACGTGAGGTGCATGTAAGTCCCAGTGAGGCTTAACAAGTGTGAGAAGGGCTCTGCCCTATTGTGTGTAAACTTGGTAGTACGTAGATATCAATGTGATACTTGACTTTTACCTCATTTCGACTCTTAAATTTGTTCCCTCTCCTTATTTAGAATCATGAGTGGATGAGGTCACGGACGTGGTCACATCGCGATGACCCAAGCTGAGCTAACGAACTTAATCAACACACGTGTGGCTGAGGCATTGGTAGCCTACCAAGCTGGTACGAAATGCACCAAATACTTTTAATCTTGTGTCGTGAACACAACTCTGTGTTGTATTTTCTTTTGTCCAGCGCATCCGAACAACCAGCCTGCTTGCACTTCTAAAACATTCATGGATTGTAAGCCACAGACCTTCAGTGGGACTGAAGGGGCTGTAGGACTTCTTCGATGGGTTAAGAAAGCAGAATCAGTGTTTGTAATATGTAACTGTCCTGCTGGGGACATAGTGAAGTATGCTACGGGCACGCTTGAGGATGGTGCCCTGACATGGTGGAATGCCCAGGTTCAGCTGTTGGGCATCGAAGAGGCTAATGCTACCACTTGGGACGATTTTAAGGAACTGATAAGAGAGGAGTATTGTCCCCGGGATGAGATTCGGAAACTAGAAAATGAGTATTATGATCTTAAGATGGTAGGATCCGAGATTGAAGCTTATGTGAAGCGGTCTCATGAGTTAGCTACTATATGCCCGAACTTGTCCCGACCTCTGCACCGGAGAATAGAACTGTTCATCAAGGGATTAGCTCCACGAGTGAAGAGTTTGGTTACTACAGCAAACCTCAACAACTTACCTCAAATTGTTCGTTTGGCTCACAAAATCACTGATCAAGAGGTGGAGAGTGGTTCGCTACCACCGTGTGTTTCTGCCACTACTACTACTGCTGCTACAACCACAGCTACGCCTGGTAGTGATAACAAGCGGAAATGGAATGATGCTGATAAGGCAACCAGTGCCAGTTAATCAAAAAAAAGCCTGACAACAGCAACAACTGTAGTTTCAGTCAATTGTCCTCAGTTAATTAATGTCAGGGCAGCAATCAGAATCAGAGCTCCTATGTTGGGAAGAAGCCACAGTGCAACAAGTGTGGCTATCATCACTATGGGCAGTGTGTCCGGGCTTGCCGTAGGTGCGAAAAGGTGGGCCATGAGGCCAAAGACTATAGAGCCCCGTAGCCAAATCAGCAGCAGCAGCAAAATCAGCAGTATCAGCGACAGCAAAGGCAACAACCCCAGTAGAACCAGGGCTTTAAAAAGGGGTGTTACTAGTGTGGGGATGAGGGCCACTTCAAGCGGGATTGCCCTCAGTTAAATCAGAATGCCAATGACAACACCCGCCAGAATAATAACAACAATGCCGGAAACAACAACAATAATGGCAACAATATGGGCAATGGTGCTCGGGGAAAGGGATTCGTGCTTGGTGCCGGTGATGCTAGGAACGACAGCAATGTCGTGACTGGTACGTTTTCTGTGAACAATCTTATTGCTTCTGTGTTATTTGATTCCGGTGCCGATTGGAGTTATGTGTCCCTAGAGTTTAGTCAGTGATTAGGGTTAGCTCCAACACCTTTAGAGGTTAAGCATGTAGTAGAATTAGCCGATGGTAAAATGATAGAAGCTTCGCATGTTCTTTTTGGGTGTAAATTAAATCTCGTGGGTCAAGTGTTTGATATTGACCTCCTTCCTGTTACCCTCGGTAGTTTTGATATAGTGGTCGGTATAGACTGGTTGTCCAAACACCAAGCTCAGATTCTGTGCAAGGAAAAGTGTGACAACTGGCACCAAACCGGTAATTTCCGTACACTTTAATTATTATTTAATGACTGCAATTATGTGCTTAATTGTCAGCAATGTCTGAACACGTGATTATACAACTGAATTCATGCATGTTGTATACTACAAAATATTGCTTTATGCATAAACGAGAGCGTTGCGTCAAAAATACTAAGTAAACTCACCGGTAGGACACAATGTGTCAACAGAACTGCAGAAAGCAGTCAGACATTAAAATTGGAGCCTAGGTGTAGGTCCGACAACAAGAATGCATTAAAACCCAAGAGTACATACAAGGGTTTAATACATATACTATTCGGAAGCAAAAATAAGCACTAAAAAGCACCCGAAACGCACTTTAAGTGCAGAATTTTGTATAATTCAGCAATATTTCAGCTTTTAGCACACGAATATTATGCAGAAAATATAATTTATCATTCAGAATACTTCCCTAAGTGTCGGGAACTGAAAGGGTACAAGAAAGATACTTAAAAGACACTAAAAAGTGTAATTTAGCACTTTAACGAACCGGTGTCTAACCGAACAACCGGATAATACCCGGAACACCAAAATAATGCTAGAAGCATTGTTTTTATTTTTCTAAGCTAGTTAGGGTCCCCGAACACCCTAACACACTATATATTACTTAACATACTTAAACACCTAACTCTAATGCTTAGCTTGTAACTAGATGGTGTAACTTGAAGTTGAATTGTAACCAAGACCCCCCCCCCCCTCTCTTTGACGGTTACAAGGGGTGGGACACCCCTTGTCTTTCTTTGATTAAAATAATCACCTATGTTGATTATCTAGTAGACATAAGGTATGAGGGGTAAAGTGAAGACATGGTTTATAAATAAGACTCTTGGATACCCATTATCTTTCATCACAACTTCACCTCCATCTCCCTCTTCCTCTCTTCTCTTGGTCTCGGCCAAGAACATCCACCACACCACCATCCTTTTCAAGCTTCCATCTCCTATTCAAAGGTGATATTAAGGTGTAAGAAGGTCATTAACGAAGCTCGGCGCAAGCGGAACTTGAAGGACCTTCACCATTTGCTTTTATCCACCTCATTTGCACTCTTGAACTTCCCTAGCCTTGAGCTAGTAGTAAGTGCCTCTAAACATCTTCTTGTTCTTGTTTAAAGTGGTTAATAAGAGTTTTATCGGATGAAAATCATGAACACTATAGATCACCTACTAAAAGTCTTGTAAAATGATGAACTTGATGGATAAAAGGAAAGTGATGGTGTAAAAGTTGTAAACTTGTTTTGTTATGATTATTTAGTGTTGTTTTATGCTAGTAGTATTTCGGATCGTCATCTAACCCGGCTAGGTCATGTTCATAGAACATGAACTAGTGGATGCTAAAATATGAAAAGGACTAGATGATGAACACTACTACATAATAACATGAACTTGTGTAAAAGTAATTTTTCTTGTAAAATAAGACTCCAAACATGTAGATCTAAAGATCTACAAGTGGTTTTTCGGAAGAACCAAGCAAAAATATTAGTCTTGTTTAAAACCCGGATCTTACATGAACTAAATGTATTTTTAGTAAATAAACAAGTGTGTAGACACTTGGGTAACAAGGGAGTTCT
>JARYGA010044301.1:0-30800 GCA_030545235.1 Helianthus tuberosus | reverse complement strand
AAGGTCGATTGGGAAGATGTGATTGTTGAGCTCAAGGGTACAATCACGAAGAACAGAATTAACGGAGACAGTTCTTCCGGTAGCGACTTCAACATCCAACGTCGAGGAGAGTTGGGAGTGCTTACGGCTAAGGAGCTTCTCGAATTCGAACGACACAAAGCAATTATTGGCTCCAGTATCAAATAAACACGAAGCATAATTACCATTCACAAGGAACGTACCATTGACCACGTTGTTGTCGGCTTGGGCTTGGCGCACGTTGATGTTGAAAGTTCTGGCGCGTGCGGCTTGTTGTTGCTGCTGCTGCTGTTGCTGCTGGTAAGGCTGCTGTTGCTGGGGCTCTTGTTTCACAACCCTGTTTGGGCACATGTTGGCGAAATGGTTAGGATCGCCACATGCGAAGCAGGCTCTGGCGTTGACCGCGGGTGCTAGAGGAGCTTGTTGACCCTGAGGGGCGGTGAGTAGAGCTTGATGAACAGGAGCTTGTCGAGCACGGCAGTTGGTAGTGAAATGGCCGTACATATTGCAATGAGCACAAAAACGGCAAGCAATGGTAGTCGGGTGGTGGTAGGTACAAGTAGGGCAGAGCGGGTGTGGCCCAGTGTATGCACGTTTGGCAAGCGGTGCATTTGCCACAGGCGCCGCTACTTGACGCTGTTGGGCTGGTACAACTTGAATCGGTGCAGCAGTGATCGCACAGTTCTTGTTGCTGGAGCTGTTCTTTCTCTTGTTCTTCCTCTTGTTGCTTGGTGCGGTGGTGGTTTCAGCAGTTGGTGCGGCGGTGGTAGCTTGATGCAGGTGCTTTGAAGTTTTCTCCCAGACACCGGCCTTGACCCGCTTGTCGTTGATTTCAGCGGCCAATAGGTAAGTCTCTTCGATCGTCTTAGTCTTAGCCGCTTGCACGAAATCTGCAACACAGTCAGGCAGGGCTCGGATATACTTCTTGATTGCCATGTCAAAAGTCTTCACTTGGTCAGGGCAGATGATGCTGAGCTGTTTGAAGCGAGCAGTGAGAGCAGCATTTTCACCTTCCTTCTGCTTTATGTGCCAGAATTCATCTTCTAACTTTTGGCGCTCATGAGGAGGGCATAATTCTTCCAGCATGACCTCCTTGAGTTCATCCTATGACAAACCGTAGGCTGCATCGTTTCCCCGCTTGTTTCTCTCAGCCGTCCACCAGTCTAATGCGCGGGATTGGAAGACGCCGGTAGCATTCAGAGTGCGGAGGTCGTCGGGGCAACCGCTCTGTCGCAGTGTGACCTCAATGGAATCAAACCATTGGAACAACGCTGTAGGCCTTCTTAGCCAGTGAATTCCTTTGGCCCACAAGACTTGAATTGCTTAAAATTGAAGGGAGCTTTGGTAGTAGCTTTTGGAGCTTCGGTTCTCGACTCCTCAGATGATTTGCTGACGTTCTCGTAGACATCGCTCACGGCTTTTTCTACTTGTTTAGCGATGATCGCAGCAAGACATTTGTCTCTCTTTTTTTGACGAGAAAGTGGTGTGTGACGGGATGATGGTCCAGTTGACATTGTCTGCAGCAGACATCGCCATAGGTCTCAGACACATCATAATCGAATCTCACCTCACACGTCTAATACTCACTAGAGCTCAGGAACACAATGTAACACGTATCGCATAAACACATAGGCACAAAATCCCAGATTCACGTAAACACAGAGGCACATAAGCACGTAACCACGTAGGGCACAGAAGCACATACGCATGTAATCACAGAGGCAGTCAGAATACAGAAACCTATCCTTCACAGTTCGCGAGTGTTCGAATATAGCGATCGCGTTTAGTATATCGCATTTAGTATATCGAGTAGCGTAGTATTAGCGTATATCATAGCATAAGGTCGTCCATAGTTCAGCGATTTGTTAACGTTTTGAGATAGAAATGCAGTGCAAGTCGTATGTGTCGATCGAAGTGAAAGCAAAAATCGAGTGAATCTCCAAAAATTTAAACACATAAACAGGTAAACACACATATAAGCACATAAAATCGACGAATCATCAGAGTCAGCAGTTGCGGGCTCAGAATCGAAACACATAAAAATCGAGAAATAGATTGTCTGCGGCTAGTAGACTTCGACTATCCAAAGTGGTTCAACTACTCGCAAGGACTTGTTGTGCACATTTGACCTTCAGGACTATGCTTTTGCCTCGATTTTTGGGCGTTTGGCACATATCCCGTTAGTCATGTTGTGACTTCACGTCGTTGGAGTCCGTCGGGACTTTGGTGAGAGTTTTGTAAAATGGGCGGAACAAGTCGTTAAGGTTAGGGTTTCACCCCTGGCTTAACAACTTCGCTCCTGTTTGGATAAAATAGAGGAGATTATTAATCAAAATACGGATTTCACTCCTGATTTGGCATAATTCTCCCCGTTTGTAGATAAAATTACGGGTTGATTAAGCAACTTTAGTCGAGAGTTTGAAGTTTTCACACCTAATCTCGACTTAATCGCCTATCCAAAATTGAAAATTCGAGTGCAGTGATAGTGTAGCGTGTGCGAGAATAGCGAGCTCATACACAATCCCTAACGAATATGCACGAGTCGGTCTGTTGGTTCATAACTATAGACTAGGTCTCTAAGACATCGACCCAGACTAGGTCGTGTCTTGCCTAATTCCCTATAGTTATGGCTCTGATACCAATCTGTCACACCCCAACCGATGGCGAAAACATCGCGGCATGGCACTGAGTGAAACAGATTGTCCAGAAGTTTCCATAACAATTATCATTACCAATCAATTTAAAATAACATGTCCCATACCATGTCTCAAAAGGTAAACAAATTATTACAGACAAAATCTAGGCAAATAGTCTATTCCGACAACTCAGATTTTCAAATAGAACAATTGTTTATCTGCTTCTAGAGAGCCTTGATTAAATTTGTACAGACAACTATTTGTTGGTCTCTAGAGCCTTATTCTAGCTTCGATTTCCTACCAGATGTGCATCCTAAACACCTGTCACATACGTTATTATAAAGTCAATACATATAATGTAAAGGTGAGCATACAAGTTTGATAATAGCATATAGAGTTCGAATTCGTTTACGCATAACCAGCACGTACACATAGTGAAATGAAGCACGTTAGTTATCAACATAGATCCATCGATACCAATGACTGCGGGTTGACTGCCTGAGGCAGTTCGCAATACATGATTACCACCGTAATCCATGCAAGTAATTGTCCTTAACAACCCCTGCGAACAGGTGCTGAGTCCAAACTATAGTACTATCGTTGATAAGGCAGGTAGACAGCATTCCATGTGTAAACATAACAAACAAGCTTTCACAAGCCACGTATAACATGCATTAACGGTTAGCGTTCAAATAGTATTGAGTAGTGTGTTTGATGTGATTTGAATAGTTGTAACGTATGTAACACCCAAAAGTGCATAAAGCAAAAAGGGATCGAGTATACTCACAACGGTTGATGGATTGAAGGGAGCGCTTAGCGAGTAGGGTTAGCCTGAATAGTTTGATAGCATAACGATAAGTGACGCGTAAAACGATGTAATGTGTGAGTGGGTCGGACAGCAGTTAGGTCGGATGGTAATCCGATCGGACGGCCATTCGTGCGGATGACAATCCGTTCGGATGGTCATCCGGTCGGACGGTAGTCCGGTCGGATGACTATTCGAGCGGATTGTTTCTTCCTTTGAGAAGGATGTGTTTGTGTATGATGGTTTGACTTTTGAAGTTTTCGTTGTAGCATTTTGAAAACATTGTAGTATCTTTATCCTTCAAGTCGGTCGATCGGACGGTCAGTTGTGCGGACGACAATCCGTTCGGATCGTCATCCGGTCGGACGGTAGTCCGGTCGGACGACGACTCTAGTGATGAGGTTACTTAGTGGGAACAAATTCACAGCAGAAGAGTCACTCGATCGGACGTCCATCCGACCGGGTGGCAACCCTGTTAATGAACATGTTGAAAATTGTTTAAGTCTTTAAAGTCCTAGTATCTCATGATCCGAAGAGTAATCCGGTCGGATGGTAGTCCGATCGGATGGCAATTCGTTCAACACTCAAACTTCAGATAAAGTTGATTAAGTGTGGGACCCAGGTGTGATCCGTTTGGATGGCAATCCGTTCGGGTGGCTTATCCGCTCGGACAGTAGTCCGGTCGGATAGCACTCCGTCCCGGTTGCTCCGTCCGTCTTACACTTGGTCGTTTTGTATATTTATCGTTTTATCGAGACGTTTTGACAATGCGTTAACCAACAGAATCCCATCTTGACCCAAGTGACCTGATCGACCAGGAATCACCCTAGTTCGGCCAGTTAACCGGTTCAAGACGGTTGTTCTTGTTTAACCCGAAATTGGTGGTCTCGTGAGTAGAATCCAGATCTTGAGCTAGCACAACACTAAGAATAAGCAGGAGACTAAAACAAGGCCCGATTCTATCGGTTTTGAGTGCATTGAGTGTAAAAGAGTTGAAAGAAAGTTAGAAACCATCTTTCAATCCTTTTTCACCGTGAATGTGTTTAGATCTGTATGAGATCTTTGTTTGTTTGTGTGGAAATCGGTTAGATCTAAGTTGTTCTTGGTGGATTGAGGCCAAAACATGAAGTTCTTCAAGAACTCATGATGACATCATCCTAGAATACCTCAAATCTAGTGATTTCACTCTTAGAAGTTAAAATTCAAAAGATAGAAAGGTGTAGGAGTGCGTGTAGATCAAGAAAGTACAAGATTTAGGACGAGATCTTACCGGAATCGAGAGAAATCGAGAAAAAGGTGAGGAGCACGAGCTGGTCGGTCAGAGAGTTTTCAAAAATAGAAAGTTTGAGAGTGACATGGGTATTTATAGGATTCCAAAAGGGGAAAATGTGGGTTGGTCGGATGGCATCCCGCCCGGATGACTATCCGGTCGGATGTCATCTCGGTCGGATGGCATCTTGGCACCACGACCAAGTGGCAGCCCGGTCGGATGGCTATCCGGCCGGATGGCACTGGGTTCGTGTGTTCGACGCGACGATTTTTGCTGATTCGATTTCGATTGCGAGCGATGCGAATATGATGGAGTTTCCTATTCAAATTATTTTTAATCCCAACTATTCATATCTAGCGCTGTCTCTTCTCCACTAATTATCATACCATTTCGATTGCGATTCGAGTTCGATGTCGATTGAGTTCGATTGTATTTCGAATTTCGATTGTTTTTCCTCCACATATCATAAATAAACATGCATAAGTAACACATAAGGCACGCACACACGTATAACACTATTCCAAATTCGTATTTCGAGTTTCGATTCGATTCGATGTCGATTTGAATAGCATAGTTTGATTATCGTTTAGTTAACTTTATCGCATTGTTACTTCCTATAGTTCACAGTCGTAAGTTGCTTAGATTGCGAATAACATACGTCGATTATTGTAATTATTGACACTTACTCCACATAATACAACTAAACTAAACATATAAAAGAAATCTACTACAAGTCAAGTCGCGCGAAATCGGCCATTGACTTTGACCTTGACCTTGACTTTGACTTCTCGAAAACACGGGGTGTTACAAAAACGGTTGTAAATCCTTGAACATTCAAATCAAGAGCTACCACTTGTAGGTTCCTAAGGTGTCTCACACAGATCGATAACAAGCTCACACACAGTACATGAACATGCGAAATCCGTCCACTATCGATAACAAGAAATAGAACACGTACACAACGATCTAAATAACTTTCTCAATCTTTTATTGCTAATAGAACGTGGATTACAACGTATCACACACTAGGGATGAGCAAATTGTACCCGGTACCGTACCGGTACCGAATTTACCGAACCGGGTACATTTTCGGTACCGATTCGGTACCGACTTTTGACACTTTCGGTACCGGTTCGGTACCGGTTTTTACCCTCAAATACCGGCATCGTACCGGTACCGAGCCGGTACCTACTTTTGGGGATTTTCGATACTGGTACTTTCAGTTCCGGTACTAGTTGGTACCGAGCTCATCCCTATCACACACACTCCACACTCAGTTTGCGAAGTCATGAAAATCATAACCTACATTAAATGTTTATATTGTGACTAAAGTCACAGCTGCCCTTCCCCATGAGACTTTACAAAGTTGCATGAGGCTACAAAATCACAACCTCAAAATCGCACATACGCATTAAACACAAACGATTAAAATGCGATAAATCTACTCCATCCAACATGCTTTTGTCTCAAATATGCATAAACGATTTCAACCTCAAGCTTTGGGGGTAGTCCTTAAATTGCATCAACTTTCACAAAGGGGAATTTGGGAAGGATACATAGGAATATAGAACGTTTGGTGAGTTGCGAAAAAGCTGAGGTGCCCTCCACCGTTATGGATCAAACTTTAATTTTATTTAATTGTTTCCTATGTGAACTCTAGCCAAATAGAAACCAAACAGTTGTACTTTGCTTGTTCTTACATCGTATCCTCCACTGTCTAAATATCTATGTCTTGCACAACCTTTATTTAAATCGGATTTGAAAGCACGAAATATAAACCATACGAAGTTCAAACTTTGTATTTCGAATCAAATTGGCAAGTGATTCCAATGTATGATTTCCAATTCTATATGATTCACATATTTGAATATAAATTCGAATTCAAATTATATACATGACTTTTATTGTGAGTTAACTGTCATTTACGTTCATGTGGTTCGGTGGAAAATGTCATTTCAGTAAAAAAAAAAAGTTGCGCAGTTCCATTCTCAACATTTTTTGAAACGTGCCACTTCAGTCCAAAAAGATAACGCCTTGCGCCAGTTTCGTCCTCAACGTTTTTAACGGGCGTTATCTTTTTGACTGAAGTGATACGTTTCAAAAATGTTGAGGACGGAACTGACGCTTTTTTTTTTTACTGAAGTGACATTTTCCACCAAACCATAAGGACGAAAATGACAGTTAACTCATTTTATTTTTGTTACATATATAAAATTTTAAAATATGAGATTTTAAATCTATTTTAATTTGATTTTTCAAAAAGCTTGCTATCTTTTTTTATATGCAAGTTATAAACCTAGATGTTGGTATTCTTATTTGAATTATATACATATTTTCAACTACTACAAAACATTTTCAACTACTACAAAACTCAAGGTCGGCACCGACAGGGCAATAGCTCTGGCCCTTCATTGGGCAAAATGGGCGGCCACTTCAATAGCGTCAGGCAGCTGCCTGGCACTCCCCTATTGGCCCAACAAATTTAAGATTTTATCTCACTTTAAAATTATGATTTTGCCATAAGTTAAAAATTATGTTTTTGTCCTCGCTTAAAAATAAATTTACGTTTTTACTCCCAGCTAAATATTTCAATTTTGCCCCCGGTTAAAAATTACGATTTTACCCCGTTTCAATTTACAGTTTTGCCATTGGTTTTTTTCCCTTAAAAATACGATTTTCCCATCAGTTGAAAATTATGTTTTTACCCCCACTTAAAAATAAATTTACGCTTTTGCTCCCAGCTAAAAATTCAAATTTTGCCCTCAGTTCAAAATTACGATTTTGCCCCGTATAAATTTATAATTTTGCCATTAGTTTTTTTTTCTCAAAGCCAGGTTACGATTTTGCCCTCAACTTAAATTTGCATTTTCCCCATCGTTTTTGTTTGTTTTCCTGGTGACATTACAAGTTTGCCCCCAGTGTAAAATTACAGTCGTGCCGGCAGCTTCCTGGCACTCCCCCGTTGGTCCATTTAGTTTACGATTTATCACCGAATTAAAATTATGATTTGGCCCTCAGCTAAAAATTACGTTTTCCCCATCGTTTTAGTTTTTTACCAAAACTATAAAGGTTTTTGTTTTAATTGGTTTACTCGATTAAAATTTTTTTTTTCGTGTGAAGGAGCCGCCTAACACTGGCTCATTAGTCCTGAAAAATTACAGTTTTGCCCCAAGCCCAAAATTACGGTCTTATCATCGTTTTTGTTGTTTTTTTTCCTAGCAAAATTATAATAGTATTTTTTTAATTGGTTGAGAATTATTCGGCCATCGCCTCGCAACGCGAGCGGGGCATCTACTATTATATTATATTATACACATATTTAACATCATACTGAATGAACAGTAAAGAAGATATTTTTGTAATTTCATTTTATAACCAGGTATTGCTACAAAGAAAAACATTTGCCCCACATCCAAATACCCACCGCCCTTCTCCTTTGTTCAAAACCTAACCCTAACCCACATGAGAGAGAGAGAGAGAGAGAGAGAGAGATATGGGAGACAGAGACGGAGAAGTAACATCATACTGAATGAACAGTAAAGAAGATATTTTTGTAATTTCATTTTATAACCAGGTATTGCTACAAAGAAAAACATTTGCCACGCATCCAAATACCCACCGCCCTTCTCCTTTGTTCAAAACCTAACCCTAACCCACATGAGAGAGAGAGAGAGAGACGGAGAAGTCTCTGGCTTCGACACGGTGGACGCGCCGCACATGGCTCTCCGGCGTCGACATGACAGACGAGTCTGTCGTACATGATGGTGGGGTTATGTCGGTTCTCCGGCATCGGCAACGGTGAAGAGGCATCCACCGGGCAGAGGCAATCCGGCGTTATCAACTAGTTATATATTCTTAATATCTATTTCACACTTCCTGTTGGTTATGAACCCTGATGCATACTGTAGTTTTGGTTATTAACCCTAACAGAGTAACAAAGAAACCCCTCTTCTTTAGTTTCAAAATCTTGACTCTTTTATATTGATTAATCAAGAACAGAACATGGGCATATTAAATGAGGATGTTGTGGTGATAAAAGAAGCAGGAAACAACACTCTGATCACTGTAAACTGTCCAGGTAAAGCATGCCTCGGTTGTGATTTGTGCTGAATTATTCTCCTCTTTCGTCTCAGTATTGCTAGAGGAGGTATTGTTTTCCCTTTTCTTTTACTTTATCATATTATTACTAAAACTGTTATAATTAAATTGTTATGTATTTCTGATTTGTTTTTTTTTTGTCTAACTTATGGGAGTATTTTTAGTAGGATATGGTTCTTGATGTAATCCTCTTGTAGTTGAGATGCCCTATGATTCATTATTTGCAAAACTTTTGTTGTTGTATTAGACTGCCAGTTCAGTTTTCTTTTTTTTGTTTTTGTGCTAATTTAAACTTTGTGTGTTTAGGCATAGACTTAGGGGCTGTTTGGCTAAGCTTTTCAAAACTACTTATTTGCTTATTTGCTTTTCAGAAAAGCAAATAAGCAAATAAGTAGTTTTGAAAAGCTTAGCCAAACAAGCCCTTAGAATCAAAGAGTTGAGTATTCAAAAAAGAGCCAATCCCACTTGCAACAACCACGACGGTGGGGTTGGATACTGGTCAACATCGGCTTACAAAGTATAATAGAACAAACACATGAATAAAATTTCGGGTATATCCATTTAGCTAATGCTTTTTTATTCAACATATTTGACCCATTAAATCTACAATTAGGCATAGCATACATGCATTTACCCACTTTATTGACCTTTTATCATGAAAAACAATCCGGCCAGTTTTGACTCATTTCAATTAAATTGTTTACATCGAATCATCAAATTTACAAAACTGTTTAAAACTTTAAATCCCAACAACGAATACTACACAAATTTGTTACTAACAACATATTTGACAGGTTCTTCACGGTCCCGATTTCTACAACTGCACTTTGCATATGGACCTTACTGAAGATGGGATTGAGATTGGCACTTTTCAGTTACCTGAAGATGATTAGGGTCCGGCGACAGGCCAGTTTGCAGCAATTTACGAAGAACAGGTTTGTATGGGCCAGGTGTGATCTTGTAATCATGGGACGATAATGGGCAAAGGCGTAGCTTTCAAGGAGAAGTTTTGGGCTCATCTTGAGTGTCGGGAATCCAAGATCTTTTATTGGGTTTTATTTTTATTTTATTTACAATCCTATTCGTAATGATTTATTTAGAACACTTTATAAGAAAAATTATTTATTTGGGCATGACATGCCTTTTTAAAATTCCATTTATATACAAGTTCACATACCCCACGGGAGATCACTCAACACTCGGCCGAAGACGCCAAGCGATCAAACCTCCTCCTTTTTAACTAAAAACCTTCGTAAATATCTAGAGGACTTGGGGAAGGGTTAGGCTTGGGCTAAGGGTAGGTGGTTTTTGGTTAGTGGTTAGTAAAAAATGGCTAAAAGCGTAAAAAGTGTCGGTCGTCGTAAAACTTTTTGTTTTTGCGATTTTATTCAAACTAAGCACATTCAAACAAGATTTCTTTGAGGAACTTGTTTGTTTATTGCAAGACTTCCATTTTTTTTCATGTCATAAGATAACCGAGCTTTTTACTAAAACAAAGGATTGAAAAGAAAAAGGTTTTGGTGGGTAAATGGTGTTTGTTTTGTGGGTTTTGAAATGAAAAGGTTTAGGCTCAAAAGGGGTTAACTAGGGGGATTTTGGGTAGGTGATAAAAAAGATGAAAAATAATGTTGTTGAAAGGAAAAAGGGTTAGTCCTAATGCCTCCATCATTTACTTACTTGGGTTCAAGTTGGTAAGGACTGGGAATGTATCGTCGTGGCAAGTTCTAGTGTCGTAAGAACCGAGCGGCTATTCACACAAGAAACGAAAAATGAGCATTTAGTTTAAAGATATATGCTTGTATGCTCAATAAAGGCTCAAAATTCACTTGTTGTGGGAATGGTTTTATAATGTGATCAAGCATATATAATCAAATTTTAATTAGATTTGTCATGCCTTTTCATAATTTTCTTATTTGGTTCTTTTTATCACGACGCTATAGGTTGTAAATTTGTAAAAATATAACCTTTTTAGAACTTGTTATTCCCGAATTAAACCAAGAGAGGTAAAAAAAATGAAAAGTTTTGGAAAAAAATTGGGGTGATTAGCGGTTCCAATAGAGTTTTGTGTAAGGTTTGTGTCACACCCTAACTTTTGTGGAAGAGTATGATAGAGTTTAAGTCGATATAAAAATGAGGGACTTAATGATAGAGTTTTGTCTAGTGTCATTCAATGTTATCACCCTTCACTTTAGAGGGTGGGAGTACGTGTCCTACCCAAGGAGAACACGCAGGTTTCAATGTTGTCACCCTTCACCTAAGAGGGTGGGAGTACGTATTCTATCCAAGGAGAATACGCATGTTTCCTTATTAAATGTTAACCCATTCCCAAACTATCGGGAATCCCATGCCTTGTAGAAAGTGTGAACTCACCTTAGATTAGCTCGGCAGATAAATAGAAAGGTCACTTGAGCTAATTGGGTCAACCACGTCCTAACATGGTTACCATACGAGTCAGGTCTAGGTTCAAATATCACACATACGTTTCACATACGAATTAACGGTTCACACGTATAAAATTGATCATGGCAGACACGTATTATCATGGCAACTAAACAACCATCACTTAACAGGTTAAACGATAGCATACAAGTTCACATACAAGTCCTATTGTACGATCAAATGATTGGGCCGTTGTGGTTGTGCGAGCCCAATCATTTTGTGCGATTTAGAAGGATTAGCCCAATAATTATCCGACCCAACATGTTGTACGATCAGCACAACCTTATGCGATCCACAACATGTTGTGCGATCCAAACATGCCCCAGCCCATTAAACATGCAGCCCAATAACAATCAAGTAATTAATCCAATTGTGCGGCCCAATGAACATTAACAGTTTATTTTATTATGCAGCCCAATATATTGTGTGATCAGCACATTCTTGTGCGATCCAAAACATATTGTGCGGTCATGTATATCCCGATTGTACTAAGTGCTTTAACAGTTGTACTATATCTAACCTAGCTTGTGCGACTGACATGTGCGACCAAAACTTGTGCGAGATGCCCTTGTGCGATCAGATCTTGTGTGGCCCGATCTTGTGCGATTGGGCTTATGCGATTATGTAACGACTCACACAAAAATGTCCTAAAAACGTTCCGTAAGTATAAACCCGGACCCCTGATATAACAACTCTCATTAAAAATACTATTTCTTATTTTAATTTACCCAAGAGGAAACCCTAATTGAGACACCCAAGTAATTCTACATAAAACCTACAAATTTCAGAACAATCAGAATTAGGATCAGGGCCCCTAAAACTCAGGGGGGTATTCCCTACTCAACGATTATCCATATATCTCGCTGTCTAAAACAAATTTCGAGAAACCGTTGACTCACCTGAACTCCAAACACACGTGGCAAGCCTGGTTAAATTTTGGGTATAAATAGAGGGCAGTGGGACTTGATACTGGGCGTTCGTTCGACGATCAAATTCAATTTGTACGTTGAGTTATATTAGAAACAGTCTCAAAATCACTAATTAGTATAGCGGGGTGCTGCTACGATACAGGGTATTAACTCGATCGCTGCTACGATTCAATGTCTGATCGATTGAAACTATTCGATGGATGTTTTAGTACTATCCTTTGTCATTCGTTGTGAATCCGATGGATGTTTAAGTGATTAGACTTTGTCATTCGTTGTGAATCCAATGGATGTTTAAGTGATTACACTTTGTTATTCGTTGTGAGGGTTTTAATCTCGTGAGTTATCGTAAATGCTGTATTAAGTTACCTACCTAGTTCGTGTATACTAGGTTACAAAGCTAAATCAATAGGCTAAGCTCTGCCTGTATCAATCTGCAATAGCAAGGCTTATCTGTAGACTAAACTTTGGCCGTATGAATCTGCATGCTTATATGTGAGTCATTCTCTTTTTATCAAAGTGCTTTATAAGTTCTTAAATATTTTCAAAGTTATAATTACAGGGATTAAGTTTATGTAATCACCAAATTACAGCCGATATGTGGGGTTTTGTATACATTACTTGATAATCTTCACCATTGGGGCAGCCAAGGGGTGATATGACCATAATCACAGACACCATTGGACGAATGGGCCAATGGGTCGAGTGACAAAGTACTGTGGGTAGTTGGTTGATATCAGAAACATTGTAATCTCTCTTAATACTGTAAATTATAACAAAAGAGTCGTTTTAGTAAAAAGAATGATTCACTCAGTATTTCCCGCTGACAAAACCTTTTTCAAACATGTTTCAGGTAATTACAGTAGATTGGAATAAGAGAAGGATACGGCACTGAAAGACTTCAAGAAGTGGCTTATTTTATTAATTAAATCAAATTAAGAAATATTGTTTTATGTAATCAAATTTATCTTTATTAAAGCTACCATTGTAAAACAAGGGTTTATCCCATCTATTTAATAAATAAAATCCGATGTTTTCTAAACTCTGATATTTTTCCTAACTCACGGTCCTGATGAAATTTCCGCTGCAATATTTTTCAAAAATAATCACCGGTACCACTGGGCTGTTCGTGACTCCCGATTCCGTCCAGGGTGGGTCGGGGGCCGTGACAGAAGGTGGTATCAGAGCCACTGATTTAAGCCTTTAGGTGTTGTGACAATAATACCTAAGTTCGTATAAAAGAGTTAGGAGATTGCTGTTAACTGGTAGCACACATGATAACATTTAGACTTGAACTTAAGAAAAGATGCCTTAGTATAAGCTTCGAGATAAGCTAAGTACTTGTGTAAATAAAGTATGAGGGGTTCTGGTATATCATAAGAATGGTAATTAGAATATTGCAAGATATGATAAATAAGCAAGAATTAATAGTAATTATTGCTTATTGATATTACTTGGTCTAGAATAAGATATGTTACGGGAATACAAATTTCCTTGATTCTGGATAAAAGCCCTAATAAAAGAGGCATTTTTAAAATCTTGAAAAGATACTATTTATGGGAAATAGAAAATTTTCTTCGGCAAAACTGGGTATGGTGTAGCAGACTCTCCAGTTTGTCCGGATATACTGAGATTACCTCTCCGGCGTGAACCGGATAAGACAGGGGTATATAATATGTCAAACAAGTGACAAGATTTCCCTAAATAGTATCATGATCTGATATCTGACTTATTATTGGAATTATGAATCTGTTAAATACATTGACCTTATAGAGGGTATGTATATTATAGCATGTGAATTATATGATTATATAGATATGTATATCTATAAGAAATTCCAAAAAGTCAATTAGGAATAAAGCACAAGCATCTGTGTCTAGATTTCTTTATCAGGAATCTCTTTTTCGATATCAAACATTATTTCGTTTGATCATCTACCTCATAACTCGAGCGACAATAATAAACCCATTAAGATGGGACACCATCAAAAGTATAAGAATTTCCAATACGTTACCATAAACTGTTAACGCAAATAAGAAGCATGTAAAGTTGTGCTACTGCACAAGAAAACACATGAAACTTAAAATTATACGTCCACAGACGTCAAAATATTTCACACACGACTTCCAAGTCAAGACCTTTGGAAAATATAATTGGGCACGACGACATCAATGCTAATTCCGTCAGCAGAAAAACTATTAAAGCATTTTGCCACATGATCCTACAGACAATATGAATATCGCCGAGGTACGTTGGAACAAGATATTCACAATCATCGGTGCACGGTCTAATCAGAGTCATAATTATTATCACTGCAAAAAAAAAAAAGGAGTCACATATCTTTGCAAATTCCTTATTTCATTTATTCGACATTCCTTGGTAATTCACTTAATAACGGTTTTCATCCAAAATTCCAGATGAAATTCTTAAAATTCTTTTGTTAAATTCTGATCTCTGTGAATAGACTTTTGCATTACTACTTCCTCTAATTGTCATCATACCATGAGGATTTCTTTCATAGTAGCGAATATTGATCTGTTTCATTTCTTGGTAAATCCACACGTTACACATGCACTGTTTGTTGCGCATGTGGTTCATTCGATTTATGAAGACCATTAGAGGACTTCATTCCAATTTGTTATTTTATCCAAACTCAAATATCATTTCACTATACTAAAATTTGTATTTTACCGCATTATTGCAAAACGATGACTCTTTGATATCGAGTCAATAAATTTATTGAAAAACTCAATTTCCTTTGGCATACATGGGTTTTGTTGTGACCATGTCCAAACTTTCTTATTGATACATGAACTTGTTTTGTTTAAACCAAGTTCAATTGTTTGAACTTGCTCACATATTCAATTCAAAATCCCATATGATGGATTGCAGCTATCATATTCAAAATAATCCCAACAAGCACTTCGTTTGTTTTGAACCATAACAGGCTTGTTTGGTCTTTGACTTCATTAAATTGTTTCTTTGATCACGATCACCTTGTGGTGACGTTTTCACAAATTTGAAGCTTGCGCTAATCTCGTTGCACACGTCATATACGGAGTTAATTATTCATTTATATTGAATCCGCTTTATTGGTTTATCATATAAAAGCAATCTTAACACAATTGTGTGCTAAGATAATGATACACAAATTCATTTCATATTTCAGTATATTTCTTAATGATTCTTATATCATCAATCGAGCGTTTCATAATCTTTATTGCTTTATCATTTTCAGTTGAAAAACATTATTCAATTGTTTCAATTTCAATCGAAAATCTTACTAGATTGTTTAAAAACAAACATTCGGATTTACTCCGTTGAACTTTCATTTGGTTTCAAGCATGGTGAACTCCTTCAGTCACCGCTATTATTATTTCGATTACTATGACACCTTGTGGTGGCGTTATCTTTAATTTGAAACTTGAGCTAATTTCATTTTCACACCTGATGTACGGATTTATCATTTCTGTTGGTTCATTATCTTAAACAGTTTTAATACAATTATGTGTTAAGATAAGAGTACACAAATTCATATTATATTCCTGTGTACCTCTAAAAATTCTTTCATTTAAAATTTTATGATATTCATTTGGTCTTATCATCATCAATTGAAAATCCTATTCGAAATGAATATCCAAAATTACTTCATTAAAACTTTCAGTTGATTACATGGTGAATTTGTTCGATCACCTTAATTATTGATCATTACGACACCTTGCGGTATCGGTATAAACTTGTAGCTTGGGCTAATCACAATCATTCGAATCATTCAAAACCATATTTGTCTTTCGACTTATCATTTAAAAAAATTATCTTAATGCAATTATGTATTAAGACAATGATACACTAATTCTATTGTATTTCGGTGTATCCTTGCAATTCACTCATCTCAACGCATTGATTTTTCTCATATCATAATTCAATATTTGGTAAATCATTTTCATGCTTTTATTTTATTTTGAACCTATCATTTCTGAGTCTTCCTCAGTTGACAATCAAGTAAGTTTCCTCTGACAATGACTATTATTGTTTCTAAAGTCATTTTCAATTTATAAACATTCACATCTATTAATCATATATCTTTTGGCTTGAACCTAGTCACTTTGGAAATTATATCATTTCATCACATTCGTTTGTCATCAATTTCTTGAACTAATTCAGTTGAACCATTGAATCCTACTTATTAACTAGTATTCACAAAATTTGATATTTTTGTATCATCTACCATAAATACTATTCTTATTAACAAAGGCGTGACATAATTCAAAAAGAAAAATCGTAACCTAAATCTCGAGGACGAGATTTAAAACAAGGTGGGGAGAATGTAACGACTCACACAAAAATGTCCTAAAAACCTTCCGTAAGTATAAACCCGGACCCCTGATATAACAACTCTCATTAAAAATACTATTTCTTATTTTAATTTACCCAAGAGGAAACCCTAATTGAGACACCCAAGTAATTCTACATAAACCCTACAAATTTTAGAACAATCAGAATTAGGATCAGGGCCCCTAAAACTCAAGGGGGGGGGGGGTATTCCCTACTCAACGATTATCCATATATCTCGCTGTCTAAAACAAATTTCGAGAAACCGTCGACTCACCTGAACTCCAAACACACGTGGCAAGCCTGGTCAAATTTTGGGTATAAATAGAGGGCAGCGGGACTTGATACTGGGCGTTCGTTCGACGATCAAATTCAATTTGTACGTTGAGTTATATTAGAAACAATCTCAAAATCACTAATTAGTATAGCGGGGTGCTGCTACGATACAGGGTATTAACTCGACCGCTGCTACGATTCAATGTCTGATTGATTGAAACTATTCGATGGATGTTTTAGTACTATCCTTTGTCATTCGTTGTGAATCCGATGGATGTTTAAGTGATTATACTTTGTCATTCGTTGTGAATCCATTGGATGTTTACGTGATTACACTTTGTCATTCGTTGTGAGGGTTTTAATCTCGTGAGTTATCGTAAATGCTGTATTAAGTTACCTACCTAGTTCGTGTATACTAGGTTACAAGGCTAAATCAATAGGCTAAGCTCTGCCTGTATCAATCTGTAATAGCAAGGCTTATCTGTAGACTAAACTTTGGCCGTATGAATCTGCATGCTTATATGTGAGTCATTCTCTTTTTATCAAAGTGCTTTATAAATTCTTAAATATTTTCAAAGTTATAATTACAGGGATTAAGTTTATGTAATCACCAAATTACAGCCGGTATGTGGGGTTTTGTATACATTACTTGATAATCTTCACCATTGGGGCAGCCAAGGGGTGATATGACCATAATCACAGACACCATTGGACGAATGGGCCAATGGGTCGAGTGACAAAGTACTGTGGGTAGTTGGTTGATATCAGAAACATTGTAATATCTCTTAATACTGTAAATTATAACAAAAGAGTCGTTTTAGTAAAAAGAATGATTCACACAGTATTTCCCACTGACAAAACCTTTTTCAAACATGTTTCAGGTAATTACAGTAGATTGGAATAAGAGAAGGATACGGCACTGAAAGACTTCAAGAAGTGACTTATTTTATTAATTAAATCAAATTAAGAAATATTGTTTTATGTAATCAAATTTATCTTTATTAAAGCTACCATTGTAAAACAAGGGTTTATCCCATCTATTTAATAAATAAAATCCGATGTTTTCTAAACTCTGATATTTTTCCTAACTCACGGTCCTGATGAAATTTCCGCTGCAATATTTTTCAAAAATAATCACCGGTACCACTGGGCTGTTTGCGACTCCCGATTCCGTCCAGGGTGGGTCAGGGGCCGTGACAGATTAGTTTATGTTTTTCCTTAAATCATGCAATCAGTTATCTTGTTTCCATTTATTTTGCAAGACTAATTCTAACAGTTTCCAACTTTGCATTTAATCGATCAAATCAAACATTTTCCAATTAATTCTCAGGAACCCTAATCATCATACAAATCATGAAAAACAATTTAGCTTTCAACCGGATCTTCATGCTAACGAATTCAAAGACTAACATACAACCTATGGCTTATCAACATGAATCAAACTAACCAACCACATACTCGAAAATCACCAATCGAACTCATGTAATCGGTCTTAATCAATCTAGACCAAATCATGATCTTAATCATCAAACAAAACAGTCCCATCATATATATACATATCGAAATCAAGCACATGGGTCCAATTCATGATCATAGTTTTAGCAACATATTTACTAGCATGCAACCCTAATCAATCACACAACAAAACAACATCAAAACATAGCAATCCATAAATGATGAACACTAACCAGGAAGCCGAAAGACTAGCTTGCTCGAGATTGAAAGGCTTATGGTGTGGGGATTGCCGTCGAACAAGAAGGAGGGGAGGAGAGAGATGTAGGGTTTTGTGTGTGTTGTGAATATTGTAAATTATGAGGATTATACCAATCCTCTTATTGTTATGCGCATGAGGGAGTGGGCCGAACCCATTCATGGGCTGCCCCTTAATCTCGAGTACAAGGAATGTGGGCCGAGAGTGGTGTGTGACAAGAGACGAAGTGTACGGCCCAAACAAGTTTGTGTGATCGGCCACCTATTGTGCGACTATGTTTGTGTTGTACGGCCGAGGATAGATACTCAATACATAACATTCCTAACAATCAACGTATCACATAATCACATAACGTTCATACTGGTTACATCAAATACAAAGAGTGGTTCTGAAATATGAGTTGTCACATCATCCCCAAGTTGAAAGAAATTTCATCCCGAAATTTAGCACGTAGTGATTGAGGAAGCTAGTTAGGTTGCATGGTTTCCTGGTTTTTCCTGGGGTGTCACATCATCCCCCCCGTTGGTTTGGAATTTCGTCCTGAAATTCCGCAGTAGCTTCAGCCTCAGTAGTGGTCTCATTTTTCTCGAACAACTGGGGATACTTGTGTTTCATTTGGTCTTCTCGTTACCAGGTAAACTCTGGGCCACAACGGGAGTTCCAACGAACTCGAACAATGGGTATCCTGGTACGTTTGAGAACCTTAACTTCTCGGTCCGTAATTTCCACCGGTTCCTCGACGAATCGCAACTGGTTGTCGATAGTGAGTTCCTTGAAAGAAACTATGAGGTCTCATCTTACAGACACTTCTTCAGATTTGACACATGGAATACGTTGTGAACACCACTGAGCTTTTAGGGCAGATTCAATCTATACGCCACTTTGCCGATTTTCTTAGTGATTTCGAAAGGTCCAACATAACGCGGATTAAGCTTGCCTTGCTTGCCAAAACGAACCACACCTTTCCAAGGTGAGACTTTAAGTAGCCCTCGATCCCCAACCTGGAACTCGAGCGGTTTCCTGCGCTTTTCAGCGTAACTTTTCTGACGGTCACGAGCTGCCACCATTCGTTGTCGTATCTGGGCAATCTTTTCCGTCGTGTCGATGATGAGTTCTGGGCCAGTGATTTGGCTGTCGCCAACTTCTGCCCAGCATAAGGGTGATCGGCATTTTCGTCCATACAAAGCCTCGAACGGAGCAGCCTGGATGCTGGTGTGGTAACTGTTGTTATACGAAAACTCTACCAAAGGTAGGTACCTTTCCCAGCCGTTACCAAAGTCGATTACACATGCTCGAAGCATGTCTTCAAGAGTTTGGATGGTGCGTTCAGTCTGCCCATCCGTCTACGAATGATAAGCTGTGCTCATGTCTAGACGTGAGCCAAAGGATTTATGCATCGCCTGCTACAAATCAGATGTAAAACGTGGATCACGATCAGAAATGATGGAATTTGGCACCCCGTGCCTCGAGACTACTTCCTTCAGGTAGATGTCTGCTAGAGTAGAGAACTTATCTGTTTCCTTGATAGCCAGGAAGTGTGCAGACTTTGTCAGTCGATCTACTATCACCCAAATAGTATCGTTTCCTCGTTGAGATCTAGGCAGGCTAGTAACAAAGTCCATGGAAATTTGCTCCCATTTCCATCTGGGGATCGCTGGTTGTTGAAATAGGCCTGATGGCTTATGGTATTCAACCTTGACCCTAGCACAGGTCAAACATTTACTAACATAGGTCGTTATGTTAGCCTTCATATGGGGCCACCAGTAGAGAGTTCTGAGGTCTTGGTACATCTTGTCAGAACCAGGATGCACCGAGTACCGAGATTTGTGTGCCTCGTCCATCACAAGTTCTCGTAGATTCCCAAAGAATGGAACCCAGACACATTCCATGAAGTAGTAGGTGCCGTCTACCTTACGTTCGAGTTTCTTTTCCATGCCCCGCAGGGACTCTGCTTTGAGGTTCTCTTCCTTCAATGCTTCGACCTGAGCATCACGAATTTAAGCGGGAAGACTGGAGTGAATAGTAAGTTGTAACGCGTGTACACACTTAGGTTTGGTTTCCTTACGACTGAGGGCGTCAGCCACCACATTGGCTTTGCCTGGATGGTACTTGATTGCGCATTTGTAGTCGTTAAGGAGTTCGACCCATCGACGCTGTCCCATGTTCAACTCCTTCTGATCGAAGATATGCTGGAGACTCTTATGATCGGTGTATATGGTGCACTTGGTACCGTACAAGTAATGTCTCCATATCTTAAGAGCAAACACCACCGCTCCCAACTCCAAGTCGTGAGTAGTGTAGTTCTTTTCGTGAACTTTAAGTTGGCGTGATACGTAAGCAATGACTTTCTCACGTTGCATCAACACACAACCAAGTCCTTGGATTGACGCCACATGATAAACCACAAAATCGTCTGTGCCTTCAGGCAACGAGAGAATAGGTGCGCTACAAAGTTTCAACTTCAGCTGCTGAAATGCAGATTCCTGAGCATCACCCCAACGGCAGGTGACACCCTTCTGAGTAAGGACAGTAAGAGGCTGCACAATCTTTGAGAAATCTTTAATAAACCTTCTGTAGTAACCCGCCAAGCCCAAGAATTGATGGATTTCAGTTGGAGTTCGAGGTGCAGCAGGCCAATTCTTGATCGCGTCAACCTTGGATGGATCAACGTGAATCCCATCCTTATTAACCACGTGGCCTAGGAAACGGACTTCACGAAGCCAAAAGTCACATTTTGAAAATTTGGCATAAAGTTGTTCTGCTTGAAGAAGTTCCAGAATGAGTCACAGATGATGCTTGTGTTCCTCCTGACCCGTGGAATAGATCAGGATGTTTTCGATGAAGACAATAACGAACTTATCCAAGTATGGTTTGCAAACTCGGTTCATGAGATCCATGAAGACCGCAGGTGCGTTTGTCAACCCGAAGGGCATGACCAGGAACTCGTAGTGTTCGTAACGATTCCTGAATGCTGTCTTAGAGATGTCCTCATCTCGGACTCTCAGCTGATGATAGCCTGATCTTAGATCAATCTTAGAGTAAAAGCTCAACCCTTGCAACTGGTCGAACAGGTCGTCGATACGAGGAAGAGGATAACGATTCTTCACGGTCACCTTGTTGAGTTCGCGATAGTCTATGCACATTTGAAAAGTACCGTCTTTCTTCTTCACAAACAAGACTGAAGCTCCCCAGGGCGAAGAGCTAGGACGAATGAAACCCGTGTCCAA
Organism: Helianthus tuberosus; assembly: GCA_030545235.1. Classification (NCBI taxonomy): domain Eukaryota; kingdom Viridiplantae; phylum Streptophyta; class Magnoliopsida; order Asterales; family Asteraceae; genus Helianthus; species Helianthus tuberosus. The sequence continues at coordinate 9,062 of JARYGA010044301.1, read as the reverse complement.
AAGCTCTTGCAGTTGTGCTGACAGTTCTTCTAGTTCCGATGGGGCTAAGCGATAAGGTGCACGAGCTATAGGTGCTGCTCCTGGAGCTAGCTCGATTTGAAACTCGACTTGACGATGAGGCGGAAGACCAGGTAATTCCTCAGGGAATACCTCAGGGAAGTCGGGGGCGATCGGAATGTCTTCTATCTTTTTCTCTTTCGCTGAGGTTTCAGTAACGAGAGCTAGAATAGTAGTGTGGCCCTTTCGCAAACACTTCTGTGCCTTAAGGAAAGAGATGATGCGCATGACAGCACCACTCTTGTCGCCATGAATAACGTGGGGTTCACCGCTTGCACGAGTGATGCGGACAATCTTCTCCTTCCAGAGTATTTCCGCTCGATGACGAGATAACCAATCCATCCCAATGACAACGTCGAAGCTACCAAGAACAATAGGGATAAGATCGATAGAGAAAGTTTGACCAGCTAAAGCGAGATTACAACCCTTGACTATGTGTGTGGCCTCAAGATATTTACCGTTTGCTAGTTCTACAACATGCTTAGAATCCAGAGGGATTGGGGTGCGCTTAAGCATCCGACTAACTCTTAAGGACACGTAACTAGTATCGGCACCCGAATCGAATAAAACAGAAACAAAGAAATCATCCAGTAGGAACTTACTCATCACGACGTTGGGATCGTTCCTCGCATCACCCTGACCAATCACAAATGCACGTCCCCTGGCACCATTGCCATCATTGTTATCCCTGTTGTTGTTTCCATTCCCCTGATTGTTATTGTTGTTTTGATTCTGGTTTAGCTGGGGGCTGTCTCTTTTAAAGTGGCCCTCAGCACCACACTGGAAACATCCTTTATTGTTACCCTGTTGTTCCTGCTGTTGCTGGCGCTGATTCTGTGGAGTCTGCTGCTGCTGTTGCCTCTGATTTGCAGGATATAGACTCCTGCAATCTTTTGCTATGTGGCCTAGTTTGTTGCATCTCTGACAGTTGTTCTTGCTACACGGCCCGTTGTGGTGCATATTACATCGATTGCACTTAGGGTGGTTTCCCTTATACCCACCCTGACCTGGATTACCAAAAGACTATTGACTTGGGTTCTTGTAGTCGTCAGTCCTTCGCTGCTGAGAGTGGGACTGAACAGAACTTGAACCCTTGCTTGAATTTCCATCCCATTTGCGTTTGTTGTCGCTTGGAGCATCAGAAGTAGTGGTAGCACTAATACGCTTTGGCAGTTTGTTCTGCTCAACTACCTGATCGGTGAGACGGTGGGATAGTCGTATAACCCGCTGAATTGTAGGGAGGTTAGCTGAAGTTACCATGCTCTGAATCTCTGGCACTAAACCTTTAATGTAAAGCTCGATACGTTTGTAGGGAGGATCCACCATGGTGGGACACAAAGCAGCTAATTCATTTAATCTTTTAGTATACGCTTCGATTTTGGACCCCGTCATCTTCAGATTGTAAAACTCCACTTCCAGCTTGTGAATGTCATCACGATGACAATACTCTTCTTTGATCAGATCCTTAAAGTAATTCCATGGGGTGGCATTAGCAGCTGCCAACCCTAGCATTTGCACATGTGCGTTCCACCAAGTTAATGCACCGCCTTCAAGTGTTCCTGTAGCAAACTTCACCCTACTAGAAACAGGGCATTCGCACATTTCGAAAACGGATTCGATCTTCTCGAACCAGTGGAGGAGAACCACGGCTCCCTCAGTGCCGTCAAAGGTACTTGGTCGACAATCCATGAAGGTCTTGAACATACACACTCGAGGCTGAGCATTCTGACCAGTTGCGTGAGAAAGAAAGGATAAGGTTAAGCACGAGAGTAGGTTCACGAAAGTAGGATCTAACATCCTAGGATAGGTCGAAATAGCAGGCTATACCTCCTGTTTGAGCTGCTGCGAGAGCCTCAGCAACTCGTTCGTTGATTAAAGCCATCAGTTGGGCTTGAGTCAAGTTGATACATCCACATATGATCTTCACATCGAATGAAACTAAAGTAAGAATGGTGACGTAGGGGTGTGAAAAGTATGAGATGACAGAGGAGAGTGAGCATGCAAGGTTTCAAGCAAACAAATGCATGTCAAGAAGGTACATTACAGCTAATGGCAACACGCTACTACGTTAACTAAGCATACCATGATCAATATACTATTTAAACTAACAGGCAGGCAATACAAACATAAACCATATCACCTATGGTGTTGAGTCTTGCACGTGGAGCGAAGCGTCGTTGTGGACCGTTGAGCACTGAACAGGTTATAGTCTGGTTTTGATCAAAAAGCTTTTCCCTTTTTAAAACCAAGTTCACTATAACCAATGGCTCTGATACCAATCTGTCACACCCCCAAAATCCACAAGCGGAGTATCACCGCAAGAGGCGTGACTGACCAGGATCCAACCACCAATCATATTGAACAATATAATTAAATAAGTAAAAGTCCAAACCAAACAATATAATTGGTTTCAAAACAGTTTAACAAGTCTAAGTTATCAGCGGAAGCAAATAGTTCAAAACCCAAATCATAAATTCAAAGTTCAAAAGTTTATCATGAACACTCAATGTCCATGCTCCACAACGACACCCTCCCCTATGCAAGCTCCTGCTAAGTACCTAACGACCTGCAAGGCATGTAACAATGAATCGACAACAATGTTGAGCGAGTTCACAGTTGGTTATCCATTTTAGTGTTGTTCCAAAAACATAAGTTGTTTCAAAAACCACGAGTTAACCAATTTCTTGTTTCCCAAACCATAACCAGTGGGGGGTTTCCCCATGTTAACCACTAGATCCGTTACAATATAGACTACTGACTGTAGTTATGTTTATGTGCCCTGTGTCAATGTATATCATCATTGACTAGTGCCCAAGTCCATTAGTCCACGCCCGTCCTCTGCGGCACGGTGTGTGGCTTGTCAAACCTAATAGCGCTATTTAACTAATGACCTGTTCGCCATTGGCCCGATGATTAAGTCGATATAAAAATGAGGGACTTAATGATAGAGTTTTGTCTAGTGTCATTCAATGTTGTCACCCTTCACTTAAGAGGGTGGGAGTACGTGTCCTACCCAAGGAGAACACGCAGGTTTCAATGTTTTCACCCTTCACCTAAGAGGGTGGGAGTACGTATTGCCCAAGGAGAATACGCAGGTTTCCTTATTAAATGTTAACCCATTCCCAAACCACCAGGAATCCCATGCCTTGTAGAAAGTGTGAACTCACCTTAGATTAGCTCGGTAGATAAATAGAAAGGTCACTTGAGCTAATTGGGTAAACCACGTCCTAACATGGTTACCATATGAGTCAGGTCTGGGTTCAAATATCACACATACGTTTCACATACGAATTAACGGTTCACACACATAAATTTGATCATGGCAGACACGTATTATCATGGCAACTAAACAACCATCACTTAACAGGTTAAACGATAGCATACAAGTTCACATACAAGTCCTATTGTACGATTCAGATGATTGGGCCGTTGTGGTTGTGCGAGCCCAATCATCTTATGCAATTTAGAAGGATTAGCCCAATAATTATCCGACCCAACGTGTTATACGATCAGCACAACCTTGTGCGATCCACAACATGATGTGCGATCCAAACATGCCCCGACCCATTAAACATGCAGCCCAATAACAATCAAGTAATTAATCCACTTGTGCAGCCCAATGAACATTAACAGTTTATTTTCTTGTGCGGTCCAATATATTGTGTGATCAGCGTAAATATATTGTGTGATCAGCGTAGTCTTTTGCGATCCACAACATATTGTGTGGTCATGCATAACCCGATTGTACTAAGTGCTTTAACAGTTGTACTATATGCAACCTAGCTTGTGCGACTGACTTGTGCGACCAGAACTTGTGCGAGATGCCCTTGTGCGATCAGATCTTGTGTGACCCGATCTTGTGCGATTGGGCTTGTGCGATTAGTTTATGTTTTTCCTTGAATCATGCCATCAGTTAACTTGTTTCCATTTATTTTGCAAGACTAATTCTAACAGTTTCCAACTTTGCATTTAATCGATTAAATCAAACGTTTTCCAATTAATTCTCATGAACCCTAATCATCATACAAATCATGAACAACAATTTAGCTTTCAACCGGATCTTCATGCTACCGAATTTAAAGACTAACATACAACCTATGGCTTATCAACATGAATCAAACTAACCAACCACATACTCGAAAATCACCAATCCAAGTCATGTAATCGGTCTTAATCAATCTAGACCAAATCATGATCTTAATCATCAAACAAAACAGTCTCATCATATATATACATATCAAAATCAAGCACATGGGTCCAATTCATGATCATAATTTTAGCAACATATTTACTAGCATGCAACCCTAATCAATCACACAACAAAACAACATCAAAACATAGCAATACATAAATGATGAACACTAACTAGGAAGCCGAAAGACTAGCTTGCTCGAGATTGAAAGGCTTCGTGTGTGGGGATTGTCGTCGAACAAGAAGGAGGGGAGGAGAGAGAGCTAGGGTTTTGTGTGTTTTGTGTATATTGTAAATTATGAGGATTATACCAAACCTCTTATTGTTATGCGCATGAGGGAGTGGGCCGAACCCATTCATGGGCTGCCCCTTAATCTCGAGTACAAAGAGTGTGGGCCGAGAATGGTGTGTGACAAGAGACGAAGTGTACGGCCCAAACAAGTTTGTGTGATCGGCCACCTATTGTGCGACTAGGTTTGTGTTGTACGGCCGAGGATAGATACTCAATACATAACATTCCTAACAATCAACGTATCACATAATCACATAACATTCATACTGGTTACATCAAATACAAAGAGAGGTTCTGAAATACGAGTTGTCGCACAAACAACGGCAGATCCATTAGTTTCCTGAAATACATGTAGTTTGAAAACATCAACAAAAGTTGAGCGAGTTCATGTGTTTTTGTATGTGTGCACGAATAGCCTTGTAAACATTTGTAAGTATGCCTTTGTAAACCCGGTATGAAAGTGTCTATGAACAGATCAATTAATGATTTGCAAGGTCATTAATATGTGTGCAACGGTGTAGGAAGGCTGAAACCTAGCGGATTTTGTATCGGTCCACCCGGCTGGAACGACATAGTCACCACATTCGGCCACTCCTGGCCCATGGGTGGGGCTCGCAACACCCAAATAGATCTACCACTCATGCCCCTCGGTCCTTATACAAGGATTAATGGTCTTAAGTATGCGCCTACCCATTCACATGATCTAACAGTTCATTCCTTAGCTAACCATACCATTTGTAAACGTTTGAAACATTCGTAACATGTATTTCACCCCCGAAGTTATAAAACTGAAAACAATTAAAAGAAAAGGGGGGCATGAACTCACGGATTCGCGTTCTTCTGTCTAGTAACTCAAAGCTCCTTTCCACTGGTCGTACAACTACCTACAAACGTGCTATATTTTATTAGACGGCTAGGTCGTGTAACGACTCTTAGTCTTAGATATTATGACTTATTTTGGAATTGGTATTCTTTGAGTTATATGTTGGGTACATATTATATAGTTCCAAAGTATATAATTATTAGTTAAAATAATAATATTTTAACTTAAATTATATTTATCAATTATTTAGAATATTTGTTAAGATAATATATTTTTGACTTATTTCGTTTTGTAATTCCTTCATGAATATTTCCCAAGTATGGGTATAATTATACTTGTGTATTTTGCCAAGTATTAGTGGCGTATTCCGGTGTGTATTTGTACGTATGCGAATGCGTATTTTCTTATATTTATCAAGTATTTTTATACTAAATTTTGTATTTAATTTTCCGGAATATTATTTTTAGACAACTAAAAATCACCAAACTTATATTCTCAAAATATATATATTTAGGAGAATTTTTATAGAAAAATATCTATAATTCTTTCTTGCAAAAAATAAATATATCTTCATATATATCTCAAAAATAATATATATTTTTAAGATTAACTTTAGAAAATATATATTTCCATTTTTCTCCCATAATAATATATTTTTAACTTGTTTAAGAAAATATATATTTTTCTCCACTCAAAAATAATATATCTTCAAATTGTTTAAGAAAATATATATTTTTCTCCACTCAAAAATAATATATTTTCTATTTGACAAAATATGATATATTTTGTATCACTTGTAAAAATCCACATTTTCCGTTTCTTTGGTTTCCAAAATATCGTTTAACACGTTTGTCGAAATATGAATTTATTTCCGGAATATATACTTGTAGTCCTTATGTCCGTTTGTCTGATTGTCCGATATTCAGGTATAACTTATATATTTATTTTCTTGAAATTTTGGTAATATTTTATATTACAATTTTGGTATATTGGTGTGTTATATTATTTTCAAGTTCCTAAAATAATATAACTAATACACATAATATACAAGTAACACACAATTTGTGACATCTACATATATATTTTCCTAAATATATACTTAGTCATTTTTATTTTTCAAAAATCAACCTCCAATATTTGTAATTTTTGTAATAAAAAATTATGGCAAGTTTTTATATGAAAACCATGATCAAAATTTACTTGTAAACACTTGTTTAAAAATATTTTTCTAAGTGTTTAATTTCTACAAAAACTTTGCCATAGTTTCCCCTTAAAAATGGAGGTTTCCATGCTCATAGGCATATCATTTTCTTTTAGAAATTCGTCACCAATCATCAACAATTTACACATAACTTACCATGAGCCAAAAATATGCATTTTACACTATGACATGAACTTGAAAGTTCGTAAAAAATTGTAGTAACTTAACATGTTGTTTAGTAAGTTAGTTACCTCTAAAAACATGGTTTATAGTTTATAAAACTCATTCTTGTAAATTTTAGTTCTTTACAACTTGTATGAAGATTTTTTTAAAAATAATTCTTCTTGTATGCTTCTTGTTACCAACACTTTTCTAGCCTTGTTTTAGCACTTAAAACATGTTTACTTTCTTTAAAAACCAAGTTCATGTTAATCTTGTAATAAACTTTGTTTTCTTGAAAATATTATCTTTGAAATCTTTTATTTTCAAGAGTTAATACTTGTAAACATAATCATCATACACTAAAACAAGCTTATATTCAAGTTCATGATTAATATAATGGATGATCATTATGATTTTCTTAAGATCCATCCTTATACTTGCTAGATCATGTGTTTAATCATCATCTAGCAAGCTTCTTATGATGATCAACATCATAACAAGTTTCATACTGATGTGTGCAAAATGCAACATATAAATTACATCAATTGTGGCATAAAACTAACCCTTCTTTAGTACTAATGTTGGAAAAAGTGTGCTTTTGTCTTCCTTTTGTATTTTCAGGATTAAATGAGCTCAAATTAACAAAAAAAAGCAAAAAGGCAGCTAAATCTTACATAAATACAAGAAAAGGAACAAACATGGCATGCCCGAGCTCCCCGAAAGCATCTTCCCAAGCAAAACAAGAGAACAGAAGGCTGAACACTCCCCGTGCTCAGTGAACACGGGGGCGTGCCCAAGTGTCAGCATAAAAGACAAAGCTGTAGAAGCTTCCATCGCCCACCACGGGCCCGTGCTCAGCGGACACGGGGCCGTGGTCAACTATAAGATTCGCAGAATCCAGACAAATCTTGATAGTACAGATACGCTTCTGCACACGGGGTCGTGGTCAACTAATGCAGACAAACTGCAATTAATGAAGACAGAGAAGAGGATGGACACGGGGCCGTGCCCGAGCTACTGTTCAGGCTATAAATAGGGGTGCTTGGCTCATTTGCAAACCATCCCTTGACACACCACCTCTCTCACACTTCATCCACCACCCACCACCACCATAACACCATCATCCACCACCATCATCCATTGTCCATCATAGAGTGTGTGAGTCGTCTCGGGATCCAAGATTGATCGTAAGAGTTCTTGACAATCAAAGGCCATGTTTGCCTAAGTCTCTTACATCACTTGGTGAAGACAAATGTCTAGTGTAATACTTTTTATTTTTAATCTTTTCGCACTTTTTACTTGGTTATGTATTAATGACTTTAATAACTAGTTTCTTATGTTGAAGGTGATTCTTCCTTATCGTTTGTCCGTGGTGTCTTGGCATTATTTTACTGTCTATATAAAATAAAAGATTTTCACCATTCATATCTCCATGGTCTATATGGAGGTATGTTGGCTACCTGGTCGGGGGTTAAGGGAACGGTTTGGTAAGAGTCTTGCCTTATTCAGTGTATAGATCCTGCAAGGACCTGGGTCAAATTTAGTTGGACCTCCTTCAATACCCACCGGTATTGGATGGCGGGGGTCCAAATTCTTTGATCCCCTCATATGTAAGCTACTATTAATACTTTAACCCGGCTACTCAGGACTGTATCCCTGCTGACTCAGACTACTTAGCCGAGGTTAACGTCACCTTCAAAAGAGGGGCCTACCATAATATGCATTAATAACTTAATTAATTATCTTTCAATAATCCGACCCTTTAGGACTGTATCCTTGCTGACTCAAACTACTGGGTTGAGGGTAACGTCACCTTCAAAAGAGGGGCCTACTACAATAACTAAGATAATCTCTTAAATAGTGCAAAAGTGTGGAAATAATCAAAGGTTACACTAAACACGAGTCGGAGCCAAGTGATTCATCTTGTCTATTTGTTTTATTTTTATTTTTATTTTTCAGCATTTTAGTTAGTTTTTATTTTTTGTAGTTTAAAATCTTTTTCTAAACTTTTGATTTGATTAGACGTTGAGGATAAACCGGTACTAAAAGCTCTTGTGTCCTTGGACGACCTCGGTATCTTGCCAACACTATACTACGCTCACGATGGGTGCACTTGCCCATATGTGTGTTTAGTGTTAGTAAATATCGTGTTTTATAAATTTAAAACTTGGCTAAAAAGTGTTAAAAAGGGCTTAACATATACATTAAAAACTAATAACACTCACGCACATCAAGTTTTTGGCGCCGTTGCCGGGGACACAAGGATTTTAATAAAGTTAGGAATCAACGGCCTAATCGTTTTTCTTATTTTTTTCTGTTTTTTTTAGGATTTTTCT